>CM053265.1:9401914-9496593 GCA_028583415.1 Protea cynaroides
GGTAAACCTGGTTCAAGGTGGTAAGACCGGGTTAAATTGACACGGGTCTTACAAAAACTGCAATGGAATAATGGTCATTTTTTTAGAATTCCATCACCTTTGGGTGAATGAAAAATCCCTAGGCCAATACCCCTTAAACCATATGCATGAACCTTGTTTAATCTTGATAACGCCGCCTTTGGGTGGACATTGACTAACTGGGCTGTCAATAAATATTAAAATACTTTGAGTTTGAAAATATTATAATAAAAACTGAATGTACCACTTTGGTAGTCACCATCCAATCCCATCATAATATTCACAAAATCGAATGGGACAGCTAAATGGGAATTTTAACACATATGTTAAACATATTTCAGCATTCATAAAACTCAAATAATTTCACATCATGTACCATAAATCTCATTATGCATCTGGTAATTAAAATTGGAACAAATACTATATAAAAACCACAAATCATATTCCAAAAGTATCTCACTGGTACTATTTTTATGAAAAATACTCTCTATAGAGATCGAAAATCACCAATACAACATACCAGAAGAAAGAGGATGATGAGACGAATCCGACGGAACAAACTGCAGGTCGATCGAACCTACCATGAGCTGGCACACGTCCGTTATAGCGGCCCGTGAACCCCACTCTTCGGGAATGGTTCAGACGCTAGAAACTGGTCTAAAACGAACAGGTTTGGGTTGAGGTGAACCAACCTGGTATGGAATAAACCAAACCGGTCTAGTTCGACCACATAACTGGGTTACTGAGTCAAAAATTTTGGGTCGTCGAGTTGGGTCAATGGGTCAAGATTTCAGGTCAACGAGTCAACTGTCTGGATCACATGTGTTGACCCGCATGTGTGCCCAGTTGACCCACCCAGTCGACTCCGTTCCAACTTGTTAGGGTCTCTGAGTTGCTAGGGCCGACAAACTTTTTTTTTGAAAAAAAATCCTGACAAAGAGTAGAACTCACTCGCTTCTGTCGGCAGTGCGTGAGAGTGCGTTCGGCGTCGGACGGCCACAAAATTTATATCGTCGTGACCATCTTGAAGAGATCTACAATTTAATATAAAAATATTGACCTTTTACTAGTAAAAAAAAATTTTCTTTTAGCCATGAACGGGATTTGGCTATGTTCATTCGAATAGTTTGAAAATTTTTCCATTCGATTCATTAAACTCATAGCTAGATATGATTTCAATATTTTACCGTTGATTCTAGGTTTGGAGGTTTAATTCTGATACCAACTGTTAGTTTTAATAACTTATAGATCTCATAGAATACAATAGTAAAGGAAAACTAAAATTAATCACACTACCCGTTATGTAGTTTGATCTCCCTCTAAGTCTTGAAGCTTTGATTGTAATCCCTCAATTACAGTGTTCCACAGCCTTCAAAGGATCCCAGTTCTCTTGCTAATAATGGGTGTAGAGAGAATTATTTCAATAACTGTGGCTGTGGGACCCTGATCAGTATTTATAGAAAAATACTGTCATAACCCCTAATTCCTTCTCTTAATTAGAATTAGGATTATCAGTCTCAAACAGTGGCGAACCAACCAAACCGGTCTATATCGTGTCAATTAAACTCCCACTAATCGACTAGTTTAATAATTAATGAAGCCCATAAATCTAACACCCTTCACCCACATCCTTCATTTAGTAGCCCGAGCAAGTGTTCCTTACGCCATGAAAAAACCCCAATCATATGTCAAATCTAACATCACAGGGTTCGTGAATCTGCTCGAGATTTCTAAATCTACGATTCCAGAGCCATCCAGATAATCAATGTGTTCTTCAAAGCCAGAACTTGAATTCCCAATGCACAAGAGAATATCCGTAGTTTTCTAATCTAGTTCAGCAACTCTTATTATTTTCTTTATTATATATCAATAAAAGTGGATGATTACAAGAAAATATGGCAAATTAAGAGGATGAAGCACTTTGAGCTTGGCGGACCTGCTTCTCAAAATCTGAGCCACCGCCTTTGTTACCACCATAGAAGACGTTGGTAAGGTAATTCTTAAGGATATGGAAACGGTGCTGGGGCATAGAGTACACCCCCATGGGTCGGAATTTAGGGTAGGGGATTCCTCTAGCTTCATTATTCTTGTAAAACCTGATGTGTATTTGAGAAACCTGATGGACCTAGGATGACACTGAGAGGGGGGGTGAATCAGTGTGAAAACTTTTTCCCTAACTTTTCTTGCTGCCTAGTGTGGATGATGAACCAGACTATTACACACACAAGCGTATGCAAATCTACCTCGCTACCACTCCGTGGCCAGGTCTAGCAAATTTGCACACCTGCAGTTCATTCTACGCACTTCACAAAATACAGAAATAAAGCATTCCACAACACATAAGGGTTACGTGGCTCACCACCACATCGTGTGATGGTTAATTTGTGGAGTAATGCCCAATGGGCTCTGTATTTACTCAATACTCCACTTTTAGTCCTTTATAGGACAAGGATATTCACCCTGTGTTTTCTCAGCATAAAACTGAGAGGGCATGACAATGCCAGGGTTCAGGCTATGATTGTCAGTGTCCAGCACCCACTGAACATAATGCAAAATGAAAGATTTGGGGCTTATAACAGTGCCCTACAATGAAACCCAAACTAACTAGGTATTTAACATTGACCACCAAGCTAGCATACAAAGGACTCCCAAACTACATAGGCATTTCAAACATTTTAACCTACTCTAGTATACATAGCATTGAATTAGTATATAGCAGGGGAGTGAGAAAATCTCACAACCGAGGCTTTCTGATGTCTAAAGATGTCAACAGTGTCTCTACCAGCTTAATGAAATCTCACACAACCATTAATGCTGAAAGAACTTAACATTTTAAGCAACCCCTTGCCCACACATCATCTCTCTCCTCTAGCAGTCCAACAATTACTAAAATACTCAATGAAGCTCAATAACAGCATCAATGCTTCATTTCAGTCATAAACGTGGTTGGTGAGTGATTGTGTGCCAAAAACAAACAAGAACAAGCAAACCATAGCAAGAACCCCTCTTAAAACCCCTTCTTCAATTTTCAGCTTATCCCCCGAAGGCACAACCAGTCTCAATAGATAGGATTTTCAAAACTGAGTTCGAAGTAATTTGAACCATCCGATATGGATATCGGATGGCTGAGTTATGGCCAAAACAGTGTAGGCCAATGAAATCATTTCAAACAGCATCTTTTATGCCTTATAATGTAGCTACGAAGCACGTAGCTGCGCCGCTACTGACATGGTAGGTGCGGTGTTGAGTTCTGGTTGGTAGCTCAAGGTAACTTTTTCAGATGCCGTCAGATCTGAATTGAAAAAGCGGGATTGGACAGAATCCGTTGGATCTGTTAGATCGCGTCAAATGATGGTCGGAGTAAGATCTAACCTACAGATCTGGATCTCTCTGCCGACATACGATGAGTGCGCCACACAAAATCTCAGCATAGTCCCAAAATGATGCGGACCATCATTATAAATGGCGCCTAGCCAATCAGAATGTGCGCGAGTGGATCCTGACGTGACTCCCTCACTACACTGGATACTGCATCTTTTTTAGTCATCCGATCGGCATATCGCCTACGTGGCTCACTCATAGCCATAGATCTTGAATTTTCTTCCTCTTAAAAACCCCAAATTGCCCTTAAGAATCTTTGATATGGCGTCTGTAACCATGAACAAAAGTGTTAAAACTGTCCCAGGGTCTAATTTCTAGAGAGCTTTTCTCTCTCCTAGAAATCAGCCGAACATATGGTGTGTGAGGCTTGCGGGGGAGGGGAGGGCCATGGCCGTGCCATGCCATGCGCATGCGCGGTAATGGGCCTGAGGGCATTGTTGCCTTGCGAACCTGTTGCTACGAGGCATGCCATGGCACTGCCCATGGCGCCCCAGTGTGCTGCTGGCTGGTGCACTTGTTGTGCCATGTGGCTAGCTGCCACTGTGGTGCAGCGGCCCTTGGCCAGGCTAGCTACCATGGTGGCATGCCACCTTGGCACGGTGGGTCCCACAATCAATTTTCTCTCTCCTCTTTCTCTCTCTTAAATTTTCTCTCTTCTAAATATGCCACAACACCATAAACACTTCACATCGCTTGTAACACAGCCCTATCAACCATGACACTGCCACATCACTTGTGGGGCCCACAGAAACTCTCTCTCATCAAACTTGGCTCAGTTAGCCAATTTTGCCAACAATTACAATACGAAGGCCAATAAGACAACCTGAGGTAACGAACGCAACCAAGTCCAACGACAGTGAGGAAAACTACGACAGGTGAGGTAACCATATGCGGAGGCAGAATAGCCTGCGGATCACTCGTCAGAGAGTAGTTTCAACAGAAGAGGGCTAAAAGGTGTTGGCGATGACGGGATTGATGGGAAGAGTGAGAGATTAGGGCAAAGCCGATTGCGAGAGAGGTTAGGGCCATAGTACCGTGGAAGGATAAAACTGCCTCTATTTTCAAGGAAAATAAAAAAAAAATACAAAAACAAAATATAAAATTGAAATTGAAAAATTTTGAGGGTAAAAAAGTCTTTTTAGCATCTAAAGAAGTTTTGGGGGTCTTGGGGGGAGGGTTGTTAGGGATATTATCGCAAACGATGGGAGGTAGGTGAGATTAGGATAACCTACAGCGGATGTGGCAAATATTTTCCCTATTATATATTTAATATATATATTTTTTGGTAAGTAAATGTTTAATATTGGAGAAGGGTGTTTATACATTGAGAATAATATATTTGGGTAAGGGTGTTTATTAGTTTGGTTCTGGCTAAACTGTTTGGTTCAAGATGAAATAGGAATGAAACAGAAACAAATACTATTCGTTTTAAGAATTGGAATTTGGTGATCCGGCTTGAATATGGTTTGGTTATCCAGTTTCAAATTGGTTTCGATAAAAATCCGTTTCCATATATAAGTTCTGAAATAGCATTTAAGAAGATGAAATTTACAATATTATTGGGATCCTTAAAATCATAAAACTACAATTAATATACTCATATCATATAATCACACCAGAAATCTAAACTCCCGAAATCAAAGAGTTTACACGTATAATGGCTTGGGGTTGGTCCAATAGAGGTTTGTTTCTATTTTTATTCGGTTTAGGATTTATTGGGTTTCTTTTCGAAATAGAAAGTTTTCTGGTTCAGAATTGAACCAAACGGAACCCATTATTACTTGTCAAAACCAAAACCAAGCTGAGAAGTTTCGGTTCGATATCCTAAACCTAACTGATTAGAAAATACCATCATTGAGACTATGTTCCCTATGCCATTTTAGAGGCCTGTTGGACCTAATGACCCAAACCCGGTTTGGACCACTAAAATGAGTCAGATTGGAACATTCTTCTTGAAGATTTTCATTGGCTTCGATTACTAGACCGCACCATTCAGATTGAACGCATGATATATATATATATATATATATATATATATATATATATATATATATATATATATATATATAGGTGGGAGATCAACGCAATCTCTTAATAGGGATATAGTGATACCCTTCTTTTCCAGTTAAAAATCATAGAAGGAAAGTCTCCGCACTTACCTAAAAGCTTTAGGAAAGGACTGGGAAAGAGTCCTTACCTAAGTGGGATTCAAGAAGTACAACTTCCAAAGAACTCCAGATAATTATTTCCTATAAATAGGTATGTAATAAGATCACCCGATCCCATCTTGGGGAAAACGAGAAACAGACACCAGCGATGACCATTACATTCTCTCCTCTAGGTTCTGAAACTCCTTTAACTGCTTCAGATGGTTTTTCTTTTGGGAACTTCAGCCTCTCCATGGTTGTCGCTATGCTATTTGGAGCAGTAGGTACATTGATAGTTCTTATTTATTACTTATTTAGAAGAATATATAAAGAATGGAGAACCCCTCCTTCGTTCCAACAGGAAGATTCAATGATCTTCGACGGAGAGACATCCAGGACTGCACCCAGACCTATTCCAGTGCTTCCACCTCCCTTATACTACAAGGCTGATGAAGAAGCTGCATTTGACAAAAAAGATTGTTCGATTTGCTTGGAGTATTTTCAGGATGGTGAGCGATGTCAGGTTCTTCCTCAGTGTGAGCATGTGTTCCATATAGAATGTATTGCTCCTTGGCTGGAGAAGCAGACATGTCCGACATGTAGAACATTGATTCAGGAACAGTAGTTCATTCAGTTGTAATTAATTGTTAATTACTAGTAGTTTACATGTACTTGTTATACATGGACTCACTATTTCAGTGTTCACATTCTTGAGTTTTGAGGTAGGCATTAGATTTTTTTTTTTTTTTTTTTCTTGTAATTTCATTGTGGTTCTTTTAATTCCCTATTCCCCTAATCTGATTTTGGTTTTTCTCGTAATTTCGTTGTGGTTCTGTTAGTTCCCTTTTCCCCTGCTCTTATTTAAATTTATCCGTATATATTCAGGTTCTTAACATATCCCTTTTCCATTGATGAGAGCAACAAAAACAAATTAGGGCAAGATAAAGATCAAGGACAATCCCCTTAGCATTCACACTTTTTCACAGATAAAAAAAAAAAAAAATATATGAATTAAAGGTATTTACTTTTTCAGGTCATTGAAATGGACCAATAAAGACATTAATCAAATTAATCTATCAAAACTCATAATTTGAATAATACTAAAAGTAATATAATTTATATTTCACCTCCACGTATGTGAATCATCCAAGGGATGTTATTACGGTTTATATCCAGTGAGTCACACACAAATGGTGGGTCATACACCCTATGTAGGGTGATTGAATCCCTTAGAGGATTCATATAAAGATGATCTAGACTCAATTTTGAATTAAGTATTAATATCCAACTGGACCCGACCCTGGATCCCGATTCCATGATCAAATCTGGTCTAAAGTTGAGTCTCCCACCATAAGCCTTGAACTCAATAGAGTTCTACTCCACTTCCGGCACTAGAAACTTCCCATCAATCACATAAGCCAATGAACAACCTGTTCGAAAAATTAGATTACTTTAGTTCTGGGCTGGCTATTGGTAGGTCTCGTTAATAGACAACCTGTTTATTAAGCCTATTCAAGGTTATTGGGTGTTCTTGGCCAATCCATTGTGGGGATGATGAGTTCGATTAAAGTTTCTATACATATACTCACAGGGCCCTTGCAGACACATGTTCTCTAATTACAACTTCCCATGCACAAAAAGAAAAGCACGATTAAGAGAGTTTGTGGAGGCTATAGCATACCTTAATCGTAGGGACAATTCGTGAAGAAAATTTATTCTCAAATTAGGGTTTTCTCCATCATCAATATGATGAACTTGATATGACACTGAGAGAGGGATGAATCAATATCTGAAAATTCTCTCTAATTATTTTACTGTTGTCCAGAGCTGATGGAGACCTAACTTTTCACACACACACAAGCGTATGCAAATCTACCTTGCTACCACTCAGTGATCAAATCTACCAGATTTGCACACCCATCCTGCAAGTCATTCTACGCACTTCAAAATATATAGGAAAATAAAGACAGTCCACAACACAGGATATACGTGATTCACCAACATAGTGTGTGATGGATGGCTAGTCCAAGGAGTAATGTCCAATGGGCTCCGTATTTACTCAACACTCAACTTTTAGTCTTTTACAAGACAAGGATACTAACCCTAGGTTTTCCCAGCATAAAACTGAGAGGGCGCACCAACGCCAAGATTCAGGCCTAATAGCCAGTGTCCAACACCCACTGAACACACCACGCTTAACCCGCACCCACGGAAAAACAAATAACAATTTTTAGGCTTATAATGATGCCTTACAATTTTTTCCCCACTAGCTAGATATTCAACAATTTTTACCTACGCTAGCATACAATATATTGAAAGCATAAATAGATAGGAAATTGAAAATTTCACAAACAATGCTTTCGAATGGCCAACAATCTTTCTGAAGCTTCACACTGCTCTCAGGTACTCTCCAACAGCCTTCAATGATGATAGAGATCGATTCACAGAGCACACTTCATCCACAAGCTTCCAATCTCTTCCACACAATCCATAATCACCATTAATATAAAAATAAAAGCTCTACTGATCTCTCATAGGGATTTAGCACTCCATTGATGCATAGAGAAGAGGTAGTTGGTGATTGATCACTCCCACAGGATACAAAACCCTAGATTTGCTTCTTTCTGCCTTCAAAACGCTCTTTTTCCATTTTTCTCTTTATTTTTTTTTGACTCCCAATGGCGTCCAATGTATAGAGCATCGAAAATATGGAAACTGCAACTTGAACGGACTGATTTGGAGCTCGGATGAGAAAGTTATGGCAGTTTGAAGTTCGGCCATTAACAAATAAGGAAAGAGAATCTTTCCAAGCCATACGTGCACCCGCGCCTCACCGCAGCCATGCCGCCTTTGCGTTGTCGAGTTCTGATTGGCCGATCAATGAATCTATAAATTTGGCCGTCGAATCTCACTCAAAAAGGTGGGATTTGTCCTCATCCATCGGAATAAATCGTGCCTCCGAAGATCGGAAAAGCCCGCAGCCACTAGATCAGGGTCCGTCTATCGCTACACCTTATGCGCGCACCACTGAATCATGGATACCCCTTCATACAACGTGGCACACTGTATTAACTTGCCTCCGTCCAATGAGAAGCCTCGCGGGAGCATCAAGGCGCGTCGGCTCGATACACCTTAGCCAGCATCTTTATAAGCCGTCAGATCGAGATTTGGGCTTCGTGGCTCCATTCTGATCATCGATCTCGCATTTCCTCACTTTCAGCTTGACGAAAAAGCCCATAAACAACTTGTTTAATGACCTTTGTAACCAAATCTGACCGAATGGTGCCTTTCTCCTGGCATTTCGTCGAACACATGGAGGGCGAACAGTGAGGGTGTTGCTGGGGCGTGCGGAAAGGGGCCATGCGCGTGGGCATGCAGCATTGGGCTTGCGGCTATTGCTGCCTTGCGGGCCTGTTGCTAGGCTTGGTGCATGGCATGCGGCATGGCCTGTGGGCTGCTGCTGCTGGTGGCTTCGGTTACTGGCATACGGCATGGCCTGTGGGCTGCTGCTGCTTGTGCGGGCCTGCTGCTGTGGTGTCGTGACCCTCGGCTAGGCTGGCTGCCATGGTGGCACGCCACCTTGGCCTAGTGGGTCCCACCCACTATTTTTCTCTCTCTACATCTTCTCTCTCTTCTTTCTCTCTCTACAAACTCCCTCTATTTTTCATGCTTCAGAAGATGCCCAACACTACCTTTGTACTAGAATCACTAACACATCATCAGTGGGACCCACATACATTCTCTCTCCTCAAACTAAGCCAATTTTGCCAACAATTATAATCCAAAGGTCAACACAATATGCATCAGAATAAAACTGTTCCAATTATATTATCTCTTTTGTTCCTTTTCCATTGTGTTTCATTGATGCAAGGCATCTTTCTTGTTCTAAGGTCGATAGCCCTAGATTTCTAATAGAGCCTCTATAGTGGGGGCGTGGGTGGCTAAGTTGTTGTGTTAGATTTATGTGGGCTTAATGAATTACCTAAACCACTTATTCAGTGGGAGTCCGATGAACATGGTAGAACCGGTTTGGTTTGATTCGTCACTTGGTATGAGATAGGTTTGGTAACCCTAATTCTATTGTAGCAAGGTTTTAGGGTTATAGCAGTATTCTATAAATACTGGGTTAGAGTCCCCACAACCACTGTGAATCAGTTCTCTCTACACCCATTAGCAAGAGACGTCAGGATATCATCTAGAGGTTGTGGAAGACTGTGACCGAGGGATTTCGATCAAAGCTTAGAGCAACTTGGAGCATATGGGAATCGATCTCTTCACAAATAGGTATGTCTTTATCTTCATTGTTTGTGGCTTCTCTATAGTGTCCTAAGACAACTGTTTGGGATTGGAATGAGTTTCATTGAAACCCTAAATACATAATATTCTAACAGTTGGTATCAGAGCAAACCATACAGACCTAGAAACAATGGAGATTGATTATAAAGACTAATAATGAATGGTTAAATTGAAGAGAAAATTTTCTCAAGTTTTAGATCGAATCTCGATCAGATCTATCGGAGTTTTTCCATTGACAAAATTTTTTTCAACCGGCAGAATAGATCAAGCAACATACCGTTGCAAATGTCTTGAAGAGATGGAGCCGGCTACATAAAAATTGCTGGCGTCTGCCACTGGACGCGCTGGCACTCACCGGCGGTATCCGAGAGTGGATCTCACTCGCGGGTGGGAAAAAAAAAAAAAAAAAAAAAAAGAGACTGCGGCGTCGATTAGTAGCCGAGTTGGCTCGGCAGGAATCGAAAACCCTAGACAAACTCGGTCCGAGCCAGGCTAAGCCGAGCCAGCCAGAGCCAGCCCAGCCCAGGCCCAGGCTAGAGCCAAACCGAAGACCAGTTTGTTGGCACACGTGTGGCTAGCCCATGTGAACCGTGACCCCGACCCGATAACCTGATATTCGATCCGAGTAACCGACCCAGAAACTCAATTATTTGACCCAAAAACCCATTTGGTCGGGCCTATGAACCGGTGGTTGAACCGTCTAGTTAGACCTGGTTCGATTTTTTGCATCAGACCGCTTGGTTCAGTCTGGACCAAGATAATTCAAAAGTATTTTAAAAAAAAGGGTTTTGGAATATTCGGTTCAGTTCAAACCGAACCAAGCCAATCCTGGGCCGATCGAGCCGACCGAATTGACCCAGACCGACCCTGTAAGGCTTATAAGGGCTTGTTTGTTTTTTGCTTTTAATAAAAAAAGACATTAAACAGTGATTCTGGGAGCTAGGAATGTCGGATTGACCTCCGATTTATTCCATTGGACTCCATTTTTTATGCTCTTCAATCTGATATACAGTTTGGTACATTTTAGTGCATTGAAAAAACGTATTATTATGGAAAAATGCTCTATGGAACTTAGTTTGTAGTATTTTTGCTGATTTTTTCTTAAAGTTATTGTATCAAATTGATTGATTAAGCTAATGTGCATGTTTATATGAATGTTTAAACTTGTACAATTGTATATGTTAAATTGTTTGTGGCTTTTCTATTGTGTTCTAGGGCAACTGTATGGGATTGGAATGAGTTTCATTGAAACCCTAAACACATAATATTCTAACATGTTGGGCTGTAATGATGAGATTGATTTGTATTGAAATTGCATTTACAGCAAATTAAGCTTTAACTTCTTACCCTTAGGCTCCATTTGTTTAATGTAAAATTTTACAAGCTTCTCGAGTACTAGAACCTTGATCCACCATTATTGTGAACTTTCTGATGGTTTTGAATATTTCAAAGCTCAATTTTTTCGCTAAGCGAATTCTGATTGGACTAAAACTTTCCACATAATAGGGACCTTCTGGTCTATCTATCCAGAATTCTGAACTCCATCTGAATTGCCACATGGCAAATATCTGAGATCCCTTTGGACAACCTTGAGTGCTAAAAAGCATCGGCATGGTGCATGAGTCAAATGATATGGTGGTTTTCATTCTTAGCGAAATGTTCATCTAAGTGGCTCACCTGGAAAGGAATCTCCAAATAGATGGTCCATTTTTGCCACATGAAAGAACGAAATGCTCGTTTCAATCATTGAATATCTGAAAATTGGTGTGGATTAGCCACATGTCAAATATCATAATGTAACTTAAACAAATATCCTATCATATATTGGCATGTATCTCATGTATGTCCATACATGCATATAATTACTCCGACCACTATTGTAGACTTAAAACGTCAATAAATGACTGAAAAGTTTAATTATCCACATACTTAGCCCCATCTAAAATATCAGGTGAC
The DNA here is from genome assembly GCA_028583415.1 of Protea cynaroides. Lineage (NCBI taxonomy): Eukaryota > Viridiplantae > Streptophyta > Magnoliopsida > Proteales > Proteaceae > Protea > Protea cynaroides. Next base: position 9,413,713 of record CM053265.1, read on the forward strand.
AATTATCTAACAATAGCCCGCTTGTAAAACCTTTTCCCTTGTATTTATTTCCATGTTCTCGAAAAAAAAAAATTACCAACTCTGTCATAATTAGAATTTAGAGCCCTTCCCAAATGAAGGAGCTACTTTAACTCGTGGCTCTTGAGTTATTTGATCATTCTATTGTCAGTCATCCCAATGCCAGAATAAGTCCTAAAAAGAAATAATTTTTTCGATGGTTAAAAACTGCAGGAAAATTTTATATGTTAAAAAAATTTTGAATTTTTATTTCCAAAAGGTAAAAAAACTGAAAAAATACATTTTCCTCACCTTTAGAGATCATTATATCTGATATCTTGGAAACAAACATTACAAAAATAAATAAATAAATAAACATAAAAATGCTACATGAAATTATCATATCAAATTTTACATCAAAATAAACGAAGCCATTGAGTAAAAAGATGAAAGAAAGGTTAAAATGATGGCGACCATCCAAATTATACCCCCATGATGGCGACCATCCAAGAAAGGTTTCCTAAACCAAATTTTATAGGAAACGTGGCGACCAAATTTTATAGGAAACGTCTTCTGGCAAGGTAACGAATCTCAAATTTTACCCCCACGTGGCGACCATCCAGTGGGGTCGCCGCCACGCCTCCCAAATCTCAGGGATGAGACGATTTGGATCCATGTTCCCTCTGCCCGTTTAGCTTTCCAAGAAAATGGATTTTTTTTTACATCGTCATAATGAGTTAGTTTAGACATAGATTTAAGGATCGCCAATGGTTTGGTCACATTGGTTAGGATTCACATCCTCTTCTCTCGGAGGTTCGAGAGGAGGGGCAGTAATTCCGTTAGATGGCCGACACTTGGGGTTCGGGTGAATCCAAACGCTCCATCCGAGCCGACAAGCTTAGCCGACACGGGGATGTCGGCTTTAACGGAGGGCTTGGATTCACCCGAGCCTCAGGTGTCGGCCATCCAACGGAGGTGCCGCTCCTCCTCCTGAACCTCTGGGAGGAGAGGCTTTGGATACCATTGGCTAAGTGAACGTAGAAATTAGGATTGACCAGAACTAATCCAAATTGAGAACCAGTGTTGTGCCAAAACATGGTCGAATTGACTCGGAATTAATATGGGGATTTTCGATTCATTGTGAGTGGTCCATCAGAGTGTCAAATTTGTACGTATCACTTGCATGTACGTGTACTCTCAATGGGATCTTAGGACCGTCAATTTAGTATAGATCCACTTAGAGTGTGGTACCCATTGGATATGGACGGTGATGGGATCAGGATACAAGTACATGCAGGTGGACTGTTCTCACGAATAAAGACATGAACAAGCTAAACCTAAGGTGTAGCTCCTCTCAATGGCCAAATAGGCTCACTGTCCGCACTACGAAAAAAAAAAGGATTTTCAGTATCGGCCACGTGGTGGTCAGTATTGGCTCATATTGATCAAGTATCAATTTTCATACCGATTCAGTATAATGATATCGTATTAGTGAAATATCTATATCAATCACGGTAAACACCGGATTGAAATCGACTGATATGATCAATACAATACCAATACCTAAACCATGGACTCTAGCCTCGAATCAAGTAGCAAACTTGGGGCCATGACTCCCTAAGGGAGTCAATAGATGGGTCTCCGTCAGCCCAACTCCTCCATTTAAAATTTCATTAACCATTGTTTTAAAGGCATGTCCGGTTTGGACCACTAAATGGAATCCGATTGGAACATTCTTCTTCAAGATTTTTCATTCGATCAGATCACTAAACCAAACCTTTCAGATTGAATGCAAGGTATACCTTGCCAGAGTCCTTTCGAGATTATGCATCATAAAAGGAAAGTTTGGGTTACATAGATGCTTTAGGAAATTAGGATAGAGTCCTTACGGAACGGGGATTACAAGAAGTACAACTTATACAACTCCACATTACTTCCTATAAATAGGTATTTAATATGATCACTCGATCCCATATTGGGGAAAACTTGAAACAGAAACCAACCATGGCCGCTACACTCTCTCCTTTAGCTTCTGAAACTCTTTTAACTGTTTCCCATGGTTCTTCTCATGGGAATGGTATTGTCGCCTACTTAGTGATTATCGGTTTAGCACTTGGGGCATTTGTTACATTCATGGTTATTAATCATTACGTATGTAGTAGATTGTATGAAGAGAGGAGAACTTCACCTACGTTCCGACTGCAAGATTCAGCGATCTTTAACAGAGAGACATACAGGACGGCACCGATCTCAGTGTGGAGACCTGTTGATGTGCTTCCAGTGCTTCCACCTTCCGGATACTACAAGGCTGATGAAGAAGCTGCATTTAACAAAAAAGATTGTTCGATATGCCTGGAGTATTTTCAGGATGGTGAGCGATGTCAGGTTCTTCCTCAGTGTGAGCATGTGTTTCATGTAGAATGTATTGCTCCTTGGTTGAAGAAGCAGACATGTCCAACATGTAGAACATTGATTCCGGAACAGTAGCTCATTCACTTGTATATAATTGTTTATTACTGCTATTTTAAACGTACTTGTTTTACATGGATTCAATATTTCAGTATTAATAATATTCTTGCTTTTTTTATGTACGCATTTGATATTTTCCGTAGTTTCGTTGTGGTTCTGGTAATTCCCTTTTCCCCTGCTCTTACTGATCTTCCCCCTTTTTCCCGACTCTTATATATATATATATGGATAAATTACACAGACACCCCCTCTGCTGTTGTGAAATTAACAGAACTACCCTACTTTTTCAAAAGTTACACAGAATACTCCTCTAACAATGCTATCATACAATCTCAGCCCTACCGTTACTTTCAACTTAACGGTAAATGGTCAAAATTTTTTAAAGACAAAAACACCATTTGTTCCTCTTTATTCTCAAACGAAAATCTCTCTTTGTTCCTCTTTCTTCTCCAACTACTGCCTGTGTGTTCTTCTCCACGATTTGGGGAGGTCTATAGATTTGGGAAATTGGGAGAAATTGTGTGTTCGAATGGCAAACATGGCAACGGTGGACTTAGGAATGGATAGAGCTAGAGACGGAGAAGAAAGAGATGATGGAAAGGAGTAATTTACTACTGATATGGATGTAGCAACAGTGACAAGTCGATGGATGCCAGGTATCAAAAATAGAAGAAACCCAGTAATTTCTCCCAAAAATATAACTTCCATATGCAATTGTTAATGGAGATTGATTTAGAATTTGAAATCCAGTAACAAAATAGAAGAAAAAGAAAATATGGTAAATTAAATCAAACTGACCAGCCATTCTAAGCCATATAAATCCAAGAGCATAACAGCTATGCAAGCGTCTCCTTGGTCTAGTACCTTCTGTAAGTCTTGCAAAAGTTGCGTGGCTATAAATGGCTGTAATAGCAGAATTAGGTATTGGGCGAATCGGATCTAGGGCATTTCAGGGGTTGCTCCGACTTATGCCCTCCTCCGGATATTTGGTTTTTTACCTCTCTTCTGTGTTGAAAATTGAAATCAGTCTGCTCTTTTCCTCTCAATTTTTTTTCAAATTTAAGCTTTGATTTAATTGATAAATGATAATGGAAGGGAATCTTAGTCAAGGGACGCCACCACCTCCTTTGATCCTATGGAAGAAGGTGATTGCAGGAGAAACGCGATTTGGACAAGTTTCGAGACATCTAGTCTCACAGGTGACAATTCCAGAGGAGCTCTTGTGGAAGACGAAGAGATGGGGGGTTGGAGAAACAGAGGAGACAGTCTCCATGAGTTTTTCTCATTGAGGTAGACACGAAGCATCGCAAACCAACCAGTAACTAAGAAACCCTTATTTGCCCAACCGCGCAGGCCCTCGTTCAGTTCTTCGTTTGGAGAACAGGTATGCTTAACCGCCTCTAGTTCAACTAATTCGTCGACAATGGCATGCCTGGAACAAGGGACACAGACATGGAAGCTAAGGATGGAGAAGTTTGCTTTGGCTAGAAGAAAAAACCAAAGAAGCTGAAAATCGATGAATCCTTCCTTGACAATCTCGATTTCTCTTTTGTAATTCTAATTTGTTTTTTCTACATTTGTCTCATGCTATTTTGTTTCTTCAATTTTTTTTTCCTGCAACCTTCTTCATCTCCTATCCTATTCCCTTCCTCTTGCAATATCATATCATGATCCCTTGTAATTGCTGCTTCCGGAGGTGGAACTATGATCTTCTCTACCATCTCAGTAACCGAAAACCCAGTTTTGTCATCCACAAATTCATGAGGGTTCTTTCATGAAACTGGTTCCAATCGAATTGGGAATGGAACCAAAACCCTCGTTGGAATTGGAGCAGTCTTATTTAAGGGTATTTTCGTCTTAAAAAAAATTGAGCCTCTGCCGTTAAGTTGAAAATAACGGTGTGGATGAGATTGTATGATAGCATTGTTAGAGGGGTATTCTGTGTAACTTTTGAAAAAGCAGGGTAATTCTGTGTAATTACACTACAGTAGAGGGGATGTCTGTGTAATTTACCCTATATATATATATATATATATATATATATATATAACCGTATTCGATCAGGTTCTTTGCATTCCCTTTTCCATTGATGAGAGCAACAAAAACAAATTATATATATATAACCGTATTCGATCAGGTTCTTTACATTCCCTTTTCCATTGATGAGAGCAACAAAAACAAATTAAGGCAAGATAAAGACCAAGGACAATCCCCTTACCATTCACACTTTTTCACAGATAAAGGAACATAAGAATTAAAGGAATTTCCTTTCGTTTACCACCAAAAAAAAAAAAAAAAAAAGGAATTTCCTTTTTCAGGTCATTGAGATGGACCAATGAAGACATAAATCAAACTAATCTACCAAAACCCACAATTTGAATAATACTAAAAATAATATAATTTATATTGGATAATTTACATGAGAGGTATTCGAAAATTTGGAAAATTATATCAGAGATATCTCACGTTTCAAAAATCATACCAGAGGTGCGTCTTCTCATATTTCCAACATTAACCCTACCTAACGTTGGCATCCTCTAAGTTAACCGTTAGATATACCTCAATCTTTTTAGGGAGTGATTATTTCTTGTTGAACTATTCTTATTTGGTGCCTGATTGTTGGTACATCTGTCAGGAAAGTAACAAGTTGGGGTACGGAGTTTTCAACGGAGATGTGTACTATAGTTGACATCTGTGACTCAGTGATGAGGAACCGCCGGTGAAGAAGGGAGAGGACAGGGATAGGTAGGAAAGGGGGAGGGCAATTGAGACAACGATGAGCACGTGAGGAATCTGAGTGGTTAGTCATAGCAATAACGGGATAATGAAAGTGAGAGCCCAAGGGGACCAAGAAAGTTATGCTACGCAGGGGTAAATTTGGATGTACAAAATAAAAGGTACCCCAAGCGTAATATGTATGAAACATGAGGTACTCCAAATATAATATATATAAAACATGAGGTACCCCAAATATAATATGTATAAAACTTAAGGTACCTCTGGTATGATTTTTGAAACATGAGGTACCTCTGATATAATTTCTGAAAACATCAGGTATCTCATGTATAATTTACCCATCTATATTTCACCTCTACGTACGTGAATCATCCAAGGGATCTCATTACCATCCATATCTAGTGGGTCTCACACCTTATATACAGAGAATCACAGCCAACAAGCTGAGCCGATAGGGGTGTTGGCTAGGATGGAGGGCTCGGATCCACCCGAGAGCCAGGTGGCGGCCATCCATCCAGGCTGCCAACTCTCCCGCCCAGACTCAGGCGGGAGAGGATGTGGATCCATTTTGCAGGGAACGCTATCGTTGGCCCTATTTTAATTTTTCACTTATTCTACTTTGTAACGTTTCAAAGGAAATGCAACTATTGATATAGTGTACATTGCGGTATTTCCTAGGATACACAACTATTTATAATATACATTTCAGCGTTTCTGTAAACACGTCGGCACAGGTTTTCCCTTACACACTCATTCCACTTCCCGTCTAATCTGTCCCGCACGTCCTTTCTTTAAATCCTCCGTAGTGAGACCACCCCCAGCTATAGTGAGGATCACATCCAATCAAAGTATGCACGTGGATCCACTTTGACTGGGTGTGATCCTCTTCACTACTAAGGTGGCCTCAGTGCCTCACTATAGCGAGGATCTCAATATCTTTTCCTCCCTCCTTCTCTAGGCCGACTGTCTCTTTCAATCGGTTGTCTCGGTCGACTCTACTACCTAGCTCAGAGAACCTCTATCGCCGTCTCATCAAAGCATCGACACACCTACATCGCCGCTGCTTTTATTCGTAATAAATATGTAATTACGCGGTCCAATTGGCAAAGAATTCCTCTCCTGCCCACCTGCTAAGGGCGGGATTTCAGCCGGCCCACCTTCCCATGTATTGGTAGGTGGGCCGACTAATCCCCAGCTGTTATAACTCAAGCCCAAGGGAGAGCCCAACCCAAATGACTAGTCTATTAGATGGGAGAACCCCTAGACTTAAGAACCATACTTGGTAGGTATAAGATTCCAATGTGGGATCATAACACCAGCCCTTGGATCAACGGCAGGAACCTCCTGCCGGGAGAGGATTTCTTTCCGTCCAATTGGAGGTTTTTCTTTTTTGTTTGTTCTCCCGCTGCTTTTTGTTCGCCATTGCTACTTACAAATAAATCTTGTTTTCTTTTTCTCTCAATTAAGCGCCTGACTGCAATCACTCTGTGAATAACCAAACCCCAAACCACCACCACTGCCAGCGCTAGTTCTCGCTCATTCTCTCTGTCTGCTGCTGTTGCAAGCGGAAACCGTGCTATCTGCTGTCAGGTATTTTTCATTTGCTTCTTGGATCTGTTTGAGCTGATGACTAATTGGTATATGGGCTTTCCATATATTGAGATTTCATTTGGGTAAGGGTATTTATTAGTTTGGTTCTGGCTAAACTGTTTGTTTGAAGATGAATAGGTATGAAACGAAACAGAAACAAATATTATTCCATTTAAGAATTCGAATTTGGTGATCCGGCTTGAATTCGGTTTGGTTATCCAGCTTTAAATTGGTTTCGCTAAAAATCCGGTTCCATATATAAATTCTGAAATAGCATTTAGAAAGATGAAATTAACAATATTATTGGGATCCTTAATATCATATAATCACACCAGAAATCTAAACTCTCGAAATCAAAGAGTTTTACAAATATAATGGCTTTGGATTGATCCAACCAGGGTTTGTTTCTATTTCTATTTGGTTTAGGATTTATTAGGTTTCTTTTTGAAATAGACAGTTTTTTGGTTCACAATCAAACCGAACCGAATATTACTTGTTGAAACCAAAACCAAGCTGGGTAGGTTCATATCCTAAACCTAACTGATTAAAAAGGAACATCATTGAGGCTATGTTCTCTCTGCTCGTTTAGCTTTCTAAGAAAATGGATTTTTTTTTTACCCTTGTCATAATGAGTAATTAAGTTAAAACATAGATTTTAGGATCCGCAAAGGGTTTGGTCACATTTAATGTAGAAATTAGGGTTGACCAGAACTGGTCCAAATTGAGAAGCACAAAAATCATAAAAAGAAGTTTGTGTTATGTAGATGCCTTAGGAAACTAGTATTACAGTCCTGTTACAGGACTCTAATGTAACAGGACTCTAATATTATTTCCTATAATAGGTATTCAATAAGATCACTCGATCCCATCTTGGAGAAAACTTGAAACAGAAACCAACCATGGCCATTACATTCTCTCCTTTAGCTTCTGAAACTCCTTTAATTGTTTCCCATGGTTCTTTTCATGGGAATGGTATTGCCACCTACTTCGTCATTATCCCTTTAGCACTTGGGGTATATGTTACATTCATGATTATTAATCATTACATATGTAGTAGATTGTGTGACGAGAGGAGAACCTCACCTTGGTTCCAATAGCAAGATCCAGTGATGATCTTCAATAGAGAAACATCCAGGACTGCACCGATCTCAGTGTGGAGACCTATTGATGTGCTTCCAGTGCTTCCACCTCCCGTATACTACAAGGCTGATGAAGAAGCTGCATTTAACAAAAAAAGATTGTTCGATTTGCTTGGAGTATTTTCAGAATGGTGAGCCATGTCAGGTTCTTCCTCAGTGTGAACACGCGTGTTCCATGTAGAATGTATTGCTCCTTGGTTGAAGAAGCAAACATGCCCGACATGTAGAACAATGATTCTGGAATAGTAGTTCATTCAGTTGTATATAATTGTTTACTATTGCTGCTTTAAATGTACTTGGTTTACATGGATTAACTGTATTTGGTATCATTTTTATTTTCGGTTTTTACCTATTTATCAAAAAGTATTTTTGAAAATCATTTTTGATAAAAAATAAAATATTGTTTGGTTACTACAATAAAAAAAATAGATGCAAGAATGAGAAATAGATTTGGAAATCCTTATCCCTAAAAATAATTTTTATAACTTTAATAGATCTATTTAATATAGGGATGCCTTTAATATAAAGAAAATGATGAACACTATCCTAACAGAAACCCAGTTTTTTTTTTTTTCTTGGTTGGCATCTGATGAAGTTTGCCTAGCATGAGGGAGGAGAGGTGGTGGTGGTAGTCTTGATGAATTCAAACAAAGTGAGAAAAGTTCTCTTGAAGTGGCAGAAAACGTGGCTTCTTGAAGTGCCAAAAACGTGGCTGTATTGGAGAGTGAGAAAGGTTCTTCCTTGCATTATACACAGAAATGTGTAAATTATCTCAAAAAGCAAATGGAAATTTATCAAAACAAGGGGAAGGGTTTTTTAAAAACCATCTAAGGGGTTCTTTCATAAGCCCTTCAAAACACTAGGAATGGTATCACCGAATTGTGCTGCTTCATAAAAAAAAATGAGAGAAATAAAAAACAAAAGCAAAGCACAGAGGAAAAAAAATCAAGAGTATAGAGAGAGAGAGAGAGAGAGAGAGAGTAACAATGTCAACCTCTCCATTGGAAGGAAGAGATGAAGCAGCAACTGAAGAAGAAGGTTTGGATTAAACACATCTTATCGGCAGAGTGAGAGACAGGTATGAGAATTTTAAGCACTCACTTAAATAGGAAGACCCAAAATTAAAGATATCTTATTCAACCTCTCTATTGCAGTATCATATTCTGATAATTAAATATAAAACCCAAAATTGCTCAAAGTTGAAAATAAGAAGACAACATTCATCTGCAATGGAAGTCAGAATTGATTGTTTTGGAAAAGACACAAACAATGGGATGTAGGCCTTTATATCGTTCTTCATTTTCTTGGTATATCTGACACAAAGGGGGTTCATCTAAGCTCTCTCTGTCTCTGTTCGCCGTTACAGTTGAAAACCAAAGCCCTAGTGAGAGAAATATATTTATGAATGAAACCCAAGAAACCAATAGAAATCTCTAAACACAGAGAGGGAGTTCACCAAGCAATAGAAACCCTACAGATGAAATACAAAAAATAAAACCCAAATCAATAATAATAGAAAAAGAGAAAGAGAAGTTTCTTGTCCTGGTGTTGAGTGCAACATCAAAGATCAAAGATAAAAGATCGAAATCTTGCAATGGAAGAGAATTTGTTTACTTCTCAGATGAGCTTTTCAGTTTCGCAAAAGAGGCTTTATTGAGGGGAAACTCCGGTTAGAATCATCTTTATAGTTTTACCCTTTGTTTCTGAGCCATTGGAGGCTTTCGACCCACGTAGTATTCAAAAGTTGCGCAAAAACTATTAGAAACTCTTTCTGCCCAAAATCAAAAAAGAGGTCGAGAAACCTCTTTTTGATTTTGGGTTTGCTTTTCTTTTTTGTTTTCATAAAGGGTTCCTTCAACTTATATCAAATACTTATAAAAATAAAAATATGTCAAAAAAATAAAAACAAAAATGATACCAAACACAATTAACTCAATATTCACATTCTTGATTTTGATGTACGCATTTTATTTTTTCCATTATTTCATTGTGGTTCTTTTTATTCCCTAATATTCCATTGTTGAGAGCAACAAAAACCAAGGACAATCTATGAGAATAACTATGATTAGGTTTTCAAACAAATCATTTGCCTTTATCCCATACAAAGTAAAATTCATTGAGCAGAATCATCATTGTACGTGAGCAAAGTAATAAAACATACATTTTGCTAGAGATTGTTTTTTGATCGTATTCTTAGATTGAATCTCAGACAATGTTCTTCTACAGCCTCTTCTACCTTAGGTATTTCTACATCCTCTTCTACCTTAGGTATGAGTCCCTTCCAATAAATAGTGTTGAGAGGCAATAGGGACCATTGCCACTGTATTTATAATAATGTAATTACCAAATCTGTTCCACTCCTATAATGGAATAGATTGGTCTAGAAAAAAATAAGGAATAATCTTGTAATCCTTGATTACTAGATTCCCACCAGCTAATTTAATTAGGTAAGATATATAATGTTGCCTATAATAATTAAATCAAAAAGATTTTACACAATCTACTTAGTATTCACACTATTTCACAAGTAAAAGAATTTATGAAATAAATGAATTTACTTTTTCAGGCATTTAAGATCAACCAATAAACATATTCATCAAATAATCTACCAAAATCCACATGTCGAATAATACCAAAATACATGAACCCTCCAAGGAATCTCATCACCATCCACATCTAGTGGGTCTCACACACCAATGGTGGGTTCCCCACCCTACAGATAGTGATTGGATTCCTTGGAGGTTTCACATATGTGGAGGTGTTCTGGACTTAATTTGAATTAAATATTGATATCCAACCCGACCCAGACCCCGGATCCCGATTCCACGATCAAATCTAGTCTAAAATCATGTCTCCCACTAGACACCTTGAACTCATTAGGGTGTAAATTGGTTTGATTTGGTTTAAGATGTGAAACTAAAATGAGAATTGAAATGGTTTGAAACTCTCATTTCTTGATTTATGGAATTGAGAATACATTATATATATATAATCAATTTTGATTGTTACAAAATATCTTCCTTAGAGAAATCATTGGAGAGTTATAAGATTCAAGGAAGATATTACAGGAAATTTACAATATATAAGGATAAATGACAAGACAATCTTATCCTTAACTCTAGGGATACAATCTATATGGATAGAAGAGTAGTCATCAATCCATATTTAACAGCAAACGTACAATCTATATGAATGGATGTTTACTCATCAATCCATATCCTTAACAGTCAATGTACAATGTATATGGATAGATGACAAGTCATCAATCCATATCATTAATAAGATGTTATTAGTAAAGATCAAAATAGAATGTTCTAATAATCGGTTCTGAATTCTCAAAGAAAACAGAATCGACTAATCGGTTTATCAGTTTTGATTTGGTTCACAAATGGTTTCTTGCACAATTATTTTATTGGTTTCGTAAATGGTTCGTACATAATTCAATACATCATATTCCAATCCGGTAAAATTATCCTGAGTACATGAAGCATTTGTGCAAATTATTAACGATAATAATTTATCAAAAACACATGTTACTCATAGGAACAGACTTGAGTGACAAAATGGCAAATTAGTCTAATTTCCTGAAACTCAATAGGAAGAAATATTGTATACTATTTTTATTATAACTAATAGACATAATCTATTAAGGGTGTGTGTTCGGCCAGGTCAAACCGAGTCCACCTTGAACCCGGACAAGGCTTGGGTTTAGATTTAAAGGCCTGAGCTTCACTTTGAGCTCAGCCCGCCCTGATCTTGTATATATAACTATATATTTAGGGAAAATATCTACCACACCCCTTGTACGTAGGTTATCGTAATCTCATCCACCCGCCATCGTTTGCAATAATATCTTTAAGACCCCCTACTTTTGAAAAATTGTATCCATCAGATCCCCTCCTTTAAGATATGTTCCTCAATCGATGACATGTCACCATTTTAATTTAATAAATGATAGAACTACCTTTCTCTTTTAATTTTATAGAACTTAAAACCTTTTTCTTTTTGTCTTCTTCTTCGTCGACAGATTCTCATGAGTTGGATATGACCAGAACCCGACTGCGAGCCGGAGAAATCTCTTTTGATATCACTGCTTCTCCGGCTCGCAGTCGGGTTCTGGCCATATCTAACTCATGAGAATCTATTGACGAAGAAGAAAAAAAAAGAAAAAGGTTTTAAGTTTTATAAAATTAAAAGAGAAGGCTAGTTCTGTCATTTATTAAATTAAAATGGTGACATGTCATCGATTGAGGGACATATCTTAAAGGAGGGGATCTGATGGATACAGCTTTTCAAAAGTAGGGGGTCTTAAGGATATTATTTCAAACGATGACGGGTGGGTGAGATTACGATAACCTACAAGGGGTGTGGTAGATATTTTCCCATATATTTAATATGGGTGAAGGGTGTTTATACATTGACATTACATATTACATTTGGGTAAGGTGTTTATTAGTTTGGTTCTGGCTAAATTGTTTTGTTCAAGACGAAATTGGTATGACACGAAACAGAAACAAATGCTATTCAATTTAAGAATTCGAATTTGGTGATCCGGCTTGAATTCAGTTTGGTTTTCCAGCTTCGAATTGGTTTCGCTATCTGATTCCATATATAAGTTCTGAAATAGGATTTAGGAAGATGAAATTTACGATGGCCCTTTTTAAAACGTAACTATTGATATCATACCTTACGGCATTTTCGAAGAAATGCAGTTATCTATAGGATCCAAATCCTCTCCTGCGGTAGGAGAGTCCTGCGACTGATTCAAGGGATTGGGGATCAATCGATCCACCTACTAATACATGGGATAGATGGACCGACTGAAATTTAACCCTTGACAGCCGGCAGGTCATCAGCAGGAAACAATTTGATTGTCTATCCATATTGTACACTGCAGCGTTTGCTAGTGAACGCAGCTATTGACAGCAGTGCAGCTATTGACAGCAGCTACTTTACGGACGCAGCTATTTCTAGTATACATTCCAGCATTTTATAGGAAACGCTGTAGTTGGCCTTCCCTTCCACGAGGATCAGAACCCCTCTATTTTGATATTTGACTTATTATACATTGCGGTGTTTCCTTGAAACCCAATTATTGATATTGTACATTGCGGCATTTCCCAGAAAACGCAGCCATTGATGCTGTGTAGGGTCTCCCATTCCATTTTGCCCTTCCTTTCATTCTACGACTCTCTCACCTATACTATTCAATACTCTCAATCTCTCTGCCTCCCTCTTCCTTCCCTAGGCCTCTCCCAATGTCTCCTACTTCTCGCTCACTCTCTCTGTCTGCTGCTGTTCGCAAGTGGAAACCATGTGTCTTCTGTCAGTTATTTTTCATTAATTTACTTCTTTGTTCTATTTGAGCTGATGATTAATTGCTATGTGGGTTTTCTATGTCAAGTTTTTAACTCAAAAGTTCGAATTAGTAAATGGAGGGACTCTTCATATATAAGACCACAGGATTCCAATCTCATTAGTAATGTGGGACTATTCCCAATACTCTCCCTCACATATAATCCCATCGTTAGGTGGTGTATATGTGATAGTATATGTGGTATTACATGGCACTTTTCAGGTGACTGGTCCCTCTTCTTGGGCGACTGATCCTCTTTCGGATAGGGTCCCTCTTTTGGGTGATTGTCCCTCTTTGGGTAACCATAGTTCATCTTTTGTGCATCTGACGTCCTTCTTTTGGTGACTTTGCCTCTTTTTTTAGGTTATTATGAGAGGAAACCTCGAGCTCTGATACTATGTCAAGTTTTCAATTCAAAAGTTCGAATTAGTAAGTGGAAGGACTCTCCATATATAAGACCACAGGATTCCAATCTCATTAGCAATGTCGGACTATTCCTAATATTTCATACAATGAGATTACATTGGGGTAAGGGTGTTTATTAGTTTGATTCTGGCCAAACTGTTTGGTTCAAGATGAAATAGGTATAAAACGAAACAGAAAAACAGATACTATTCAATTTAAGAATTCGAATTTGGTGATCCGGCTTCAATTCGGTTTGGTTATTCAGCTTCAAATTGGTTTCGCTAAATATCCGGTTCTATATATAAGTTCTGAGATAGCATTTAGGAAGAAGAAATTTACAATATTATTGGGATTCTTACAGGTTTAAAACTACAACTAATATATTGAATATTATATAATCACACCAGACTCCCGAAATCAAAGAGTTTTAGAAATATAATGGCTTTGGATTGGTCTAACCTGGGTTTGTTTCTATTTCTATTTGATTTAAGATTTATTAGGTTTCTTTTTGAAATAGACAGTTTTTGGGTTCATAATCAAACCAAACCGAATATTACTTGTAGAAACCAAAACCAAGCTGGGTAGGTTCATATCCTAAACCCGATTGATTTAAAAAAAAAGTGCTTTCTAAGAAAAGAAAATGGATTTTTTTACCCTTGTCATAATGGTTTGGTCACATTGGCTAAGTGAACCTAGAAATTAGGATTGACCAGAACTGATCCAAATTGAGAACCAATGTTGGGTCAAAACTTGACTCAATCTTGCCAAAACATGGTTGAGTTGACTCGGAATCAATATGGGAATTTCCGATAGGGAGTGAGTGGTCCATCATAGTTAGGGGTGAAACAGGATCGGATTGACCCGGGTATTTGCAAACCCTACCCTACCTAAGATTTTTTCATATGAACCCAAACCTTATCCTACCCTATCAGGGTAGGACATAACCTCAACCCTTACCCTACCTTGTCAGGGTATTACCAAACCCTACCCTACCCTGATTTACCCTGATTAGACCGGGTTTACCTTGATTGACCCTGAATCAGGGTCGAGTTTACCTTGATTTACCTGACCCTGAGTAAGAAACGTTTTACTGTATCAAGTTTTTAGCTTTAGGGTTGTATTTGTTTAGTTTGAACCAAAATTTGCTTAAGTTTAAAGGTATATTTGGTATATTTGGTCGATTCAATCAGGCTACAGCTTACACCGTGCTCGATCGGGCCTAAAATTGACACCCCCACCTATGTACACAAGTAAGTATATGATTAGCATACAATTATGTGTACTAATAAGATGTACCACTATTCGACTTGGTTTTAGTGAAAACCAGTAAGGTGGAGCCATCTCATCTCAAAGCATTATGAATTTATGATTAATACAGAGATAAATTTTCCATATTTATCGAATTATATAAGATAAAGCCAAAAGAAACTAATAAGGGACATGTGTTGGATCCACGTAGGCATGACTCATGAGTGGTATATATATATATATATATATATATATATATATATATATATATATATAAAAGACAAGGTCGGGTAGGGTCGGGCTGGGCTCTACCCTAGGCCTCAACCCTAACCCGTCCTTACCCTGATAGGATAAAAAAAATACCTTGTACCCTGATTGGGTCTTGTTAAGATTTCGGCCGGGTTAAGCCCTAACCAGGTTCAGAGCGGTCTGGACGGGCTTGGGCCATCAGGGTTAAACTTTCACCCTTAATTATAGTGTCGAATTTGGATCCTAAATCTTTAGGATTAGAGGACTAATAGAGGTATGGATGGATTTTTCAATACGATACCAATACCTAAAACCATAGACTCTGACCTCAACTCAAATAGTAAATTTATAGACATGACTCTCTAAGGGTATCAATTGATCAATCTCAGCCCAACTCCAAATAAAATCTCATTAACCATTAATGTTTAAAGGCATGTCCAGTTTGGACACTAAATTGAATCAGATTGGAACAATCTTTTTGAAGATTTTCATTTGATCCTATCACTAGACCATATCATTTAGATCGAATGCAATATATATCTTGCCAGAGTCCTTGATTTCGTGATTATGCATCATAGGGATGATGTTACGTACTTCATCAGAACCACAAAAATCATAAATGGAAAGTTTCTGTTACGCAGATTCGTAGAAGATTTAGCAAACTAGGATTTTTATTTATTTATTTATTTATTTATTTTTTTTGGTCATATCAAACTAGGATTACAACAAGTACAGCTTAATAATATATATAAAATAAAATAAAATAAAAATACACAACTTCACATTACTTCCTATAAATAGGTATGTATGTAATAAGATCACTTGTCTCCCATTTTGGGGAAAACGAAACGAGAACACAATCCAGCCATGGCCATTACACTCTCTCCTCAACCTTCTGAAACTCCTTTAACTGCTTCCGATAGAACGTCCCATGGGAACGGTTATTTAGCCTACTTCCTCATTATTGGTTTTCTCCTTAAGTTACTTGGTCCCATGATAGTTATTACATATCAGTTATTGAGTAGCCTATATGAAGAGAGGAGAACCCCATCTTCGTTCCAACAGCAAGATTCAGTGTTCTTCAACAGAGATACATCCAGGACTGCACCAATCTCAGTGTGTATACCTATTAATGTGCTTCCGGTGGTTCGAATGCTTCCACCTCCCGTATACTACAAGGGTGACGAAGAAGCTGCATTTAACAATAAAGATTGTTCGATTTGCCTGGACTATTTTCAGGATGGTGAACTATGTTGGGTTCTTCCTCAGTGTGAGCATGTGTTTCATGTAGAATGTATTGTTCCTTGGTTGGAGATTCAGACATGCCCAACATGTAGAACATTGATTCTTGAACAGTTCATTCAGTTGTAAATAATTGTTTATTACTAATAGTTTAAATGTATTTGTTTTACATGGATTCATTATTTCAATGTTTACATTCTTGAGTCTTGATGTACGAATTTCATTTTTTGTAATTTCGTTGTAGTTCTTGTAATTCCCTTTTCCCCTGCTCTTATAAATACGCGAATTCTGGTGTTTTTCATTCCCTTTTCCATTGAAGAGAGCAACAAATAAATTAGGGCAAAATAAAGACCAAGTATAGTGTCCTTGGCATTCACACTTTTTCACAGATAATGGTACATAGGAATTAAAGGAATTTCCTTGTTCAGGTCATGGACGGTTGAGATCGACCAATAAAGATATTCATCAAATTAATCTACAAAAATCAACAATTTGAATAATACTAAAAACAATATAATTTATAGTTCACCTCCACCATACATGGAACCCTCCAACGGATCTCATCACTATCCATATCCAATGGGTCTCACACACTAATGGTGGATCATAATATAGGATTTCTTATCCAATAAAAATCATTTTAATGCATCTCATACAGATAATAAAACACATTTAGTAATAAACAAATGATAATAATAAAATAACATACTTTTACGTTGGAGATTGATTTTTAACTCTATCTTATTTTCCTTATTGATTCCCATATATGATTCTCACATAGATCTTTTACAGCTTCTTCTCTACTAGATATGAGTCACTTTCTTGTTTTCACATAGACATAAAGAGACTATAGGGACCCTGCCACATATTTATAATAAGTGCATACTAAATCTATTCAAATCCCATAATGGAATAGATTTGGTTTATAATAAGTAGGGATAATCATCCAATCTTTGATTGGATTCCCACTAGTTATAAAAAATAAATGAGATAATATTGCCTACAATAAAATATAGATAAAAAATTTTACACATAGTCCATATCCAATGAGTCTCATACACCAATGGTGGATCCTACACCCTATTTATTGTAATGAGATCCCTTGGAGGGTTTCGGTAGAGGTGATCTGGACTCATTTTTTAATCAAGGTATGATATTCAGGTCCCAAATCCGGATACACATGATCAAACCTGGTCTAAATTAAAGTGCGTCTCCCACTAGACACCTTGAACTCATTAGGGTTCTTCTCCACTTTCAGTACTAGAAGCTTCTTATCAACCACATAAGCTGATGAGCAGTGCTCGTCTATTAGATATTCGATCGATTGTAATAGACAACTCGATTAATAGGCCCATTCTAGGCTATGGAGTACTCTTGGCCAAACTTATTGCGGGGGATGAGTTTGGTTAAGGTTTCTATATATATATATATATATATATATATATATATATATATATATATATATATATATATATATATATTCATTAGTATATAGGGTCATTGCAGCCACATTTTCTCTAATTCCAACTTCCCACAAGAAAAAAACTACAGAGAGAGTTTGTGGAGGTTGTGGAAGATCTTAATTGTAGGGACGATTCGTAAGGGAAATTCGAACACAAGCATCAATACACATTAGAAAGACATCGTTCCAAACCCTATTATCTCTTTTGTCCCATTTTCATTGTGTTTCAATGATGCAAGGCATTGTTCTTGTTCTAGGTTTGATAGCCCTAGATATCTAATAGAGCCTCTATAGGGGACGTAGGGGGCTAAGTTGATGGGCTGTTTCAATGAGATTGGTTTGTATTGAAATTGAATTTACAGCAAATTAAACTTTGATCTCTTACCCATAGGTTCCGTTTATTTCAATGTAAATTTTTGCAAGAATCTCGAGTACTTGAACCTTGATCCCACCACTATTCGGGACTTTAGAATGGTCTTAAATGTTTCGAGGCTTAATTTTTCACTAACAAAATTCTGATTGGACTAAAACTTTCCAAGTATGGGATGTTTATCTATCTAGAAATTTGAGCTCCATCTGAATTGTCACAAGGCAAATATCTGAGACCCTTTTGGATAACCTTTAGTCAAAACTTTGCATGTGGCATGGTGCATGAGTTAAATGATACGGTGGTTTTTGTTCTTAGTGAAAAGTTCGTCCAAGCAAGGGCTCACCTAGAGAGGAATCACCAAGTAGATGGTCCAGTTTTGCCACACAAAAGAATGAAATGCCCTTTTGAATTATTATCTATAATCTAATTTAATTAAACATCTTCTCATGCATTTGCATGTATTTCATATATGACCATACATGCATATAATTACTCCAACCAACTTAAAACGTCATCAAAGAGCTTAAGGTTTACCTGTCTACATATTTGAGCTACATCTGAAATATCATGTGGCAATTATCTAACATCAGCCCACTTGGAAGACCTTTTTCCTTATTTTTATTTTCATGTTCTTGAAAAAAAGAATGCCCAACTCTGGCATAATTAGCCCTTCCCGAATGAAGGAGCAACTATAATTAACATGTGGCCCTTGAGTTTCTGGTTATTTGATTGTCTGTCATTCCTATTTTAGATAAGTCTCAAAAAGAAAATAATTTTTCCAATGGTTCAATTTTTTTTCACATAAAATTTTACGGGAAAATTTTATGTGTTCAAAAAAATTTCAATATTTATTTTCAAGAGGTAAAAGGAAAATTTCTTTTTCCTCCCCCTTAGACCTTAGAGATCATTATATTTGACCTCTCATAAATAAATATTGAAAAAAAAATTAACATGTACATGCAAAATTTTTATATAAAATTATACTTCAAAATAAACGGAAACAATGAGTAAAAAGATGAGGGAAAACCTAAAACTCATTTAAACTTCATTCATCAACCATGCTTAAATGATACACCAACATGTCCATTAATTTTTAAATCAATCAAATAGTACCATGTGTGTTGAACTTTGTATTGTAATTGTTGGTAAATGGGTCAAGTTTGGTGAGAGAGAGAGAGAGAGTGTGTGTGTGTGTGTCAGTGGGTTCCACTGGTGATGCGACAGTGTTTCTGGTAATGTGGCAATGTTTCTGGTGTTGTGGCATCTTCAGAAGAGAGAAATTGAAGAGAGAGAAAGAAGAGAGATTGAAGAGAAAAAGAGAGAATGGTGGGACCCACTTTGCTACGGTGTGCCACCGTGGCAGCCAGCTTGGTCGAGGGCCACAGCACCACAGGCACCAGCCATGCCACAGCCTAGGCCAGCAGCAGGTGCCACAGCTGAAGCCAGCAGCAGTAGTAGACAGCATGCCTAGCCGCAAGCCATAGCAAGGCAGCACAGGCAAGCCATGGCTGTCAACAGCAGTAGGCCCACAAGGTAGCAAGGCCCACAGCCTACTGCTGCACGAGCGCATGGCATGGCCGTGGCTCTCCCACGTGCCCACCAACTATTTGATGAAATGCCTTGTGAGAAGCGGCATGTGTTCGATGGAATGTTTAGAGAAAAGCCCCATTCGGCCAAAAGGTGCTTCTCAGGGTTTGTTCATATGAACCTCTGGTTACAGAGGTCATTAGGAGGATTGTCAAGGTTATTTTCGTCAAGATAAAAGTGAGAAGATTCGGAATCGGCTACCAAGAAAGAGCCACAATGCGCAGATTCTCATCGGACGACCCAACAAAATGTGGGCTAACCTGCAGCTCGATAGACGGAACAAGGTTCTTGCACAAGCTTTCTTATTGGCTAGAGGTAAGGTTTTATTGTGAGCCGCGAAATATGGAGTGATGGCAGTAATTTGGTGATGTGCGTCTACGGTGCGCATCGCAGCAGATTCTGATCCAACGATATCAAGGTTCTCTGAGAATCGCTGACGTGATTAAAGCCAATCCAATGGCTCACTGTGAATCCTGCCTTTTCTTCTCAGATACAATGGTTACTTTTACAGATTCTCTTATCAGCAAATGAGAAGTCGACAACGTCGACTGACGTCTCAGTGGTGATGTGTCGCAGGTGCACCAAATGCCCTTAAAAGATTCCATTTGGTTTAATTCTATTGGTCGAATTTCAAACCGCCATAACTCTCTTTTAAGGGCATTTGGTTCAAGTAACAGTTTCCATATTTTTCAATCCTCTATCTCTTGGGTGCTGTTGGGAATCAAAAAAAAAAAAAAAAAAAAAAAAAAGGGGGAAAAGAAGTGAAAAACAAGAAGAAAGAGGTTTTCTAGGGTTTTTGTGTTGGGAATCACCAATCAACCTCTTTATTACACATTAATGGCTTTTTGAATACTTGTGAGAGGTTGATAGAACCATTATTGTATATCAATGGTGATTATGGAGTTGGGAGAAGAAGAGTGGATCTCTATGGGCAAGATATGTTTTGTGAATCAAATTCTACCATTATTGAAAGCTATTGAATGTTCCTTAGAGCAGTGTGAAGCTTCAAAGATATCGTCGACTATTCGAATGCGTTTGTTGTGAGATTTTCTCAACTCTCTATCTATTTATTGCTTTCAATACATTGTATACTAGTGTAGATGGAAATCGTTGAATACCTAGCTAGTTTGGGAGTTCATTGTATACTAGCGTAGGTGAAAATTATTGAATGCTTAACTAGTTTGGGAGTTCATTGTATGTTAGCTACATGGTGAATGTTGAATACCTAACTAACTTTGGGTTTCATTGTAAGACATTGTTATTAGTCTAAAACTGATACTATTTGCTTCTCGTAGGTGCGGGTTAAGCATAGTGTGTGTAGCGAGTGCTGAATACTGGTACATTGATACCTGAATACTGACATTGTATGCCCTCTCGGTTTTATACTGAGAAAACATAGGGTTCATATCATTGTCTTATAAAATACTAAGAGTAGAGTATTGAGTATATATAGAGTCCATTGGGCATTACTCTGTGAACTAGTCATCACACACTATGATGGTAAACCACGTAATATCTTTGTGTTAATTGTTTTATTTTCTGGTATATTGCGAAGTGCGTGGAATGACTTGTAGGATGGGTGTATAAATCCGATAGACCTGGCCACTGAATGGTAGCGAAGTAGATTTGCATACATTTGTGTGTGTGTGTGTGATAAATTGGTTCTCTAAGAAAATGAATTTTTTTTTACCCTTGTCATAATGGTTTGGTCACATTGGCTAAGTGAACATAGAAATTAGGATTCACCAGAATTGATCCATATTGAGAACTAATGTTGGGTCAAAACTTGACTCAATTTTACCAAAACACCGTCGATTTGACTCGGAAGTTGGAATCAATATGGGAATTTCCAATAGGTAGTGAGTGGTCCATCATACTGTCGAATTTGGGTCCTAAATATTTGGGGTTAGAGGACTAATAGGGGCATGGAAGGATTTTTCAATACGATACCAATACCTAAAGCTATGGGCTCTGACCTCAACACAAATAGTAAATTTGTAGCAATGACTCTCTAGGGGTGTCGATCGATCGATCGATCTCAGTCAGCCCAACTCCTCCAATTAAAATCTCTTTAACCATTAATGTTTAAAGGCAAGTCGGGTCTGGAAACTAAATTGAATCAGATTGGAACAATCTTTTTGAAGATTTTCATTTGATCCTTTCACTAGACCATATCATTCAGATTGAATACAATACATATCTTGCCAGAGTCCTTTCGAGATTATGCATCATAAGAATGATGTTACATATTTCATCAGAGCCACAAAAATCATAAAAGGATAGTTTCTGTAACGCAAGTACAGCTTGTACATCGACTCCACATTAATAATATATATAAAATAAAATAAAATAACACAACTCCACATTACTTCCTATAAATAGGTATGTATGTAATAAGATCCTTGTCTCCCATCTTGGGAAAACGAAAACAGAAACCAGCCATGGCCATTACACCCTCTCCCCAACCTTCTGAAACTCCTTTAACTGCTTCCGATGGTTCTTCCTATGGGAACGGTAATTTCACCTACTTCGTCCTTATCATTGTACTCCTTGTGTTACTTGGTTCAATGATAGTAACTATATGTCGGTTATTTAGTAGACTAGTTGAAGAGAGAACCCCACCTTCGTTCCAACAGCAAGATCCAGTGATCTTCAACAGAGAAACATCGAGGACTGCACCAATCTCAGTGTGTATACCTATTAATGTGCTTCCAGTGCTTCGAATCCTTCCACCTCCGGTATACTACAAGGGTGATGAAGAAGCTGCATTTAACAATAAAGATTGTTTGATTTGCCTGGAGTATTTTCAGGATGGTGAACTATGTTGGGTTCTTCCTTGGTGTAAGCATATGTTTCATGCAGAATGTATTGTTCCTTGGTTAGAGATGCGGACATGCCCAACATGTAGAACAATGATTCTTGGACAGTAATTGAATCAGTTGTAAATAATTGTTTATTACTAATAGTTTAAATGTAGTCGTTTTACATGGATTCATTATTTCAGTGTTTACATTCTTGAGTTTTGATGTACGCATTTCGTTTTTTTTTTTGTAATTTCATTGTGGTTCTTGTAATTCCCTTTTCCCCTGCTCTTATAAATATTCGAATTCAGGTTTTTTTTTCTTTCCCTTTTCCATTGAAGAGAGCAACAAATAAAATTAGGGCAGAATAAAGACCAAATATGGTCTCCTTGGCATTCACACTTTTTTGCAGATAAAAGGTACATAAGAATTAAAGGAATTCCTTGTTCAGGTCATGGACGATTGACCAATAAAGATATTCATCAAATTAATCTCCAAAAATCATTCTTAC
This sequence comes from Protea cynaroides, assembly GCA_028583415.1. Classification (NCBI taxonomy): domain Eukaryota; kingdom Viridiplantae; phylum Streptophyta; class Magnoliopsida; order Proteales; family Proteaceae; genus Protea; species Protea cynaroides. Next base: position 9,436,875 of record CM053265.1, read on the forward strand.
CATCTATGTCCTATATTTGTTTAATATCTTTACACCTTGTATATTCTCTACAATCTAAAGGATTGTAACTGACAGAGATCTCTAGCCCAAAGATAAGCTTAAAGATTGGATCTAATGGATCATAGGATATGGATATCTAGCCTAAAGATAAGCCTAGAAAAATAAGCCTAGAGATTGATCATAGGAGAGATACTTGTCATTCGTTTGTATATAAATATGTTCAATTAGACTGGTGAAATACACAATAAACTCATAGGATTTTTGAGTTTACATGGTACCAGGGAAAGTGCAATCCTGCACCTTCCACATTCTTTAATTCATACTTACATCCATTTGATCCAGCGGATTCCACATATGGTGGCTCCAACCACCCCCACCACCATCCTTGTCCTAGAGGCCTCCTCTCCTATTACTAGATTACATAGTTGTCTTATCTTCTAACAGATATTGGCCTGCCACCAACCATTGTCATCCTCTTACATTGTGATAATCATGTGGCACTTCACATTGCAGCAAACCTCGATTTTCACGAACGTACAAAACATATTGAAATTGATTGTCATGTCGTTTGTGATAAACAACAACAGGGTCTCATTAACTTGGTCAAGATCTCCACAACCAATGAAATTATCGATCTCTTTACCAAATCACTTGGTTGTGATGCCTATTACAAGCTGAAATCCAAGTTGGACGTTATAAATTTACATGCTCCAACTTGAAGGGGAGTTTTATAATCTATGTCCCATAATTGTACAATATTTCTATACCTTGTATATTCTCTACAATCCTAAGAATTGTAACCGACAGAGATCTCTAACCCAAAGATAAGCCTAGAGATTGGATCTAATGGACCATAGGACTTGGATATCTAGCCTAAAGATAAGCCTAGATATTGGATTTGATGGATCATAGGACATGGATATTTAGCTTAAAGATAAGCACAGAGATTGATCATATGAGAGATACTTGTCAATCTTTTGTATATAAATATGTTCAATTAGATTGATGAAATACACAACAAACTCATAGAATTTCTGAGTTTACAATAAACAATTTGAATAATACTAAAAACAATATAATTTATAGTTCACCTCCACCATAAGTGTAACCCTCCAAAGGATCTCATCACCATCTATATCTAGTGGGTCTCACACACCAATGGTGAGTCCTAGTCCATATCCAGTGAGTCTCACACACCCTATTTACAGTAATGGGATCCCTTGGAGGGTTCCCGTAGAGGTGATCTGGACTCAATTTTGAATTTAGGATTGATATTCAATCCAATCCAGATCCTGGATCTAGATACCATGATCAAATCTGGTCTAAAAGTTCGTCTCCCACCATACACCTTGAACTCGTTAAGGTTCTTCTCCACTTTCAGTACTAGAAGCTTCCTATCAACCACATAAGCCAATGAGCAGCCTGTTAGAAATTCGATCGACTGTCTTAATTTTGGCCTGACTATTAGTAGGTCTCATTAATAGACAACCCGGTTAATAGGCCCATTCTAGGTTATGGAGTACTCTTGGCCAAATTCATTGTGGGGGATGAGTTTGGCTAAGGTTTCTATATATATGCTCATTAGGGTCGTTGCAGCCACATTTTCTCTAATTCCAACTTCCCACAAGAAAAAAAAACCACAGAGAGAGTTTGTGGAGGCTGTGAAAGATCCTAATTGCAGGGACGATTTGTGAGGGAAATTCGAACACAAGCATCCATACGCATCAGAAAGATACCGTTCTGAACCCTATTATCTCATTTGTACAATTTTCATTGTGTTTCAACAATGCAAGGTATCGTTCTTGTTCTAGGTTTGATATCGCTAGACTTCTAACAGAGCCTCTATAGGGGGATGTGGGTGGCTAAGTTGATGGGCTGCTATGATGAGAATGGTTTGTATTGAAATTGCATTTACAGCAAATTAAACTTTGACCTCTTACCCTTGGCTCCGTTTATTTCAATGTAAATTTTTGCAAGCTTCTCGAGTACTTGAACCTTGATCCCACCACTATTCTGGACTTTAGAATGGTCTGGAATATTTCAAAGCTTAATTTTTCACTAAGAAAATTCTAATTGGACTAAAACATTCCAAGTAAAGGATGTCTATCTATCTAGAAATTTGAGCTCCATCTAAACTGTCACAAGGCAAATATCTGAGACCCTTCTGGATAACCTTTAGTCAAAACTTTGCATGTGGCATGGTGCATGAGTTAAATGATATGGTGGTTTTTATTCTTAGCGAAAGTTCGTCTAAGTAGGGGCTCACCTGGAGACGAATCACAAGCCGATGGTTCATTTTTGCCACATCATTTTTGAAACAAAAGAATGAAATGCCTGTTTGAACTATTATCTTAAGAATGGTATAGATTAGCAACTTGCCAAATTTTATAATCTAATTTAATTAAACATCCTCTCATGTATTTGCATGTATCTTATATATGACCATACATGCATATAATTACTCTAACCACTATTCTAGACTTAAAACGTCAATCAAAGAGCTTACGGTTTACCTGTCGGCATATTTGAGCTACATTTGAAATATCACGTGGCAATTATCTAACAACAGCCCACTTGGAAGACCTTTTTCCTTATTTTTATTTTCATGTTCTTGAAAAAAAGAATGCCCAACTCTGGCATAATTAGACTTTAGAGCCTTTCCGAATAAAGAAGCTACTATAATTAACATGTAGCTCTTGAGTTACTGATTTGGTTATTTGATTATCTATCATTCCTATGCTAGAGAAGTCTCAAAAGGGAAATAAATTTTCCAATGGTTCAGTTTATTTTGACATAAAATTTTAGGGGAAAATTTTATGTGTTCAAGAAAATTTCAATATTTATTTCCGAGAGGTAAAAGGAAAATTTCCTTTTCCTCCCCCTTAGAGATCATTATATTTGACCTCTCATAGAGAAATATTGAAAAAAAAAAAATTAACATGTACATGCAAATTTTTATATAAAATTATACTTCAAAATAAATGGAAACAATGAGTAAAAAGATGAGGGAAAACCTAAAATTCATTTGAACTTCAATTCATCAACCAGGCTTAAATGATACATCAACATGTCCATTAATTTTTAAACCAATCAAATAGTGCCATGTGTACTAAGGCTCAATTTTTGTGGTGCTATGTATCACTCTTTTTCCTCAGGAGGATCGGCTTCTCTGGATGGTGCTAAAAATGGTATTCTCACGGTCAAATCTGCTTATCATTTTCTCATAAATCAACAAGAAGTTTCAGATTTGGCACCCCCTTCTTCGTCAAGGATCCCTCCATGGCAATTTATTTTCAAAGATGTATGTAAGAGAGTTTAGACTTGCAAGTTTTTACATAAAATTAAGTCATTCTTATGAAAAACATGCAATCAAAGCATAGCCACTGGAGAGGGGTTTCTTCATCGAGAATATTCAGATTGATCATAGCTGTAAAAGGTGTGGCAATGAATTGAAATCCATCGAACATCTGTTCTTGACTTGTCCTTTTGCCCAGGTGGTATGGTTTGGCTCATCATTATCCTACAAATTGTCAGTGTCTACTAGCATAGACCTTCCTCAATGGATTAGTGATTGATCTTCTCTATTTATCACTTCTAGAACTGAGGCAAGGAAGGCTTTTAGCTTGACTACTTTTATCTGTTGGTATCTTTGGTATGCCCGAAATGATCTTGTTCTTAAATTTCAAAGTTGAACTCCGGTGGAGGTTATAAAAAAAGCTGAGACAGTTTTCACGAAATTTATGAATGTCAATGGGAAGCTTGATCATCCTTCCAGGTCATCAGTTGTGCCTCCTTCAGTGTTCTAGTTTCCTCCTCCAAGAGGCTCTATAAAAATCAACACTGACGCTAATCTTTCGTCAGATTTCAATGGAATAGGATTTTTGTTCCAGGACCACAAAAGCTAGGTTTTAAAAGTTGTTTCCTCCCCTCTACAATTTGACTCAGTGAAGGTTGGTAAAGCTTTCGCCATTAGAATGGTGATACAGTCAGCACTGGAATATGGTCTAGTCAATATTCAGATTGAGTGTGATTGTAAAGAGGTGGTTGAGATTCTGACTTCATAGAAGTCCAATTTTGAATTTTTCCTCCAGCCTATTGTTCATGATATAATCTTATTGGTAGGTATCTTTAATTCATGTTTTTTTTCTTTTATTCCAAGGGGAGCTAATATTGCTGTTCATACCCTTGCCAGGAATGCCTTAACCATTTTGGGGTTGGTTGAACGGCCCTCTTCCACTCCTTGGCTTAATGAAATTGCTGTAAATGATGCCTTGGCCTATTCCCCAGTAAATGATCAATAGATTTTCTTATTACCAAAAAAAAATGATAACAATTCTTTAAACAGGTCGTAAAAATTTGCTATGTGGAAAATTGTTCCTATTGTGCAAATCCAACTTGCATTCTCTTCATATTTTTTTCTCTCCTCCCTGACCTTATAGCCCCCATTGAAGATGTCAATTCTCATGTACTAATTGATGTAGCTTAAGAAATTCCCAGTTGCAGGAGCTTATGGAAACCTTCACCCCATGTCAAAAGTATTGTCACCTGTATGGTGAATCCATTAAAGATCTTTAGCTGGTCAATTGAAAGCTTGGAATTTTCCTGATTTGGCTGAAGATTCATCTCTGTTATTTGCCATCATGATGCTTATTAGGGCTTCTACTCTTCTAATATCTGGCTTTTGGCTCAAAACAAATTCGGTACCTAGCTAGCCAAGTCTTCCAACATAACAGAGAACAGTAAGTGGGTGTTCATATTCCCTCACACCAATTTACAGGGAGAGATCAGATCAGTCCAAAACTTGAGAACCACTAATGAATATTTGAAAAGTGAGCCTCTTCAATTTTTTACCCCAGCTTTAACAAAACCACATGGAAATTGCCAAGAAATAGTATATGACAGATGGATCTTCTAGAGTTGGAGAATTTTGAGACTAATTTCACATTGGTCAAGTCTACAACATTGGATGTTTTATTTACTTGAGAATCCCTCCACTTACCAATTTGAATTATTGAGATGTAAACTTAACATGGTATCAGAGTTCCAAATTCCCTCCTTACTATCATCAAAAATATGGACTACATATACCACGTATACTACCACCCAAAAGAAAGGCAACATACAAGGATGAATGTAGAAATAATTCCACATTGGTTAAGTTTGAAACCTCAAGTACCTTATGTCAGCACCCTAGTTTTGCCATTATCCTTAAAATAAATAAAAAATATGTTTCTTACTGTTCGATTTAGTCCCAATGTCTCCAATAGAATAAGTTTAATTTTTTTAATGGAAAATTAGATGTTATAAATTAGTGTTAAAAAAAAAAGTGACTTCCAAGAGACTTTGATGGGTGGATTTGACATAATAAAAAAAAAAGTGATTACTTTTGTTTTGATTTACTTTGATTGGATGGATTTGACACAAGAGAAAAAGGGGGAAAAATTGCTTGTATGGATTTGACACAAGAGAAAAAGAGAGGAAAAATTGCTTGTGGTTTGATTCTTTTCCAAAAAAGTATGACATATGAGGGGGAGAGACAATGAGCATGAGAGAGAGAGAGAGAGGCTGCCACATTGCAACAGCACCTTCTCCCCTGCCACATGCCATCACCACCTTAAACCACTCTCTCACCCTACGTTTTGAGCCCATCCCCATGTACACCTACCCAAACCTGGCCGCCACGTTCCCATCCCCATGTAAACCTACCCAAACTTGGCCGCCACTTTCCCATCCCTCTTGGAGACTACATTTCATCCACCCATCTTGAGCCACCCAATCTGTTGGACTGATGACAAACAGGATGCCCATCATCCTACCTAGGAAAAGGGAATGAGACCAATACCTCACCTGGGGCCTAAAATGGAGTGAGAGGGGAGAAAGAGAGAGGAGTGGAAGGAAGGGGAGAAAGAGAGAGGAGGAGAAACACAGGAAAGAGGGAGGTTTGCTGCTAGACTATTGAGGACGGACAGATAGGAGAAGAGAGGAAAAAGAGGAGAAAAAATGAAGGAGGTCGTCATTTTGGGAAGGGCAATAGTGAGGGGAAAGAGCTTGGGGAGAAAATCTGGGGGGTTGTGAGAGAGTCGGCCAAGAGGGAGAACAAGAAAAGAGTCGGAAACAAAAAAAGGAGTGAGAACCGAAGAGGGAGGGAGAAGAAATAGGGAAAGGATGTGACAGGGTCGGTTATGGCTGATTAAGAAAATTGGGAAGAAGAAAAAGAGAAGAAGAAGAAGAGAAGGAATAGAAGGGACTGGGAGATAGAGCCATAGGAAGGGAAGAGAAGATCGACTGCTGTGAACAGAATAGGAGATAGATAAGGGCGATTGAGAGAGCTGGGAGAGGAGAGGGAAGAAGATTTCTAGAAGAGGTTGTGGCAAGGAGATGGACTGAATGTTGGCCAGGAGTGAAAGGGAATGGGAGCTGCTGTGAACATAAAACAAAGCAAAGAGAGTTACAACTGTAAAGAGGGGTGAGAGTATGTCGGCCAGAGTGGAGAAGAACAAAGAGGATCTGAACCATGAGAGTGTGAGGCAGCTGCGACTGCTACTCTTTCCATCTCGAGAAGCCGGTGGGGTCGAAACCGCCTCTTGTTTGGTCTTCTTCCGGAAAAGCTGCTGCTGCCGAAGAATCAGATGCCGCCAAAGAATCCTTGCAGGCTGTTATGAATGCCGAATCCAAAGAATACCTCCAGAGTAGTTTTGTTGACAAGGTTTGGTTCTAGGGAAAGCATCGAAAATAGGTTTTGGCGATGAAATATGCAAGACGTTAACTGCTGCAGCAATCCCAACTGGAGCATCAAAGTTTCTAGCATGCTGTTCTCCGTTCTTCACATCCACCAGCGGTAGCATCTCAGTCCTTCAATAAAGTTTTTTATTGGTAGCTAATCCTAGGCAATACTTCGTCACACATATTAGCCGGAACGAGCAAGGTCGACCTTCCTTTCTTTTCTTTCCCTCGGTTTGAAGGGTAACATGTAATGCATGCATTATGTTGTTATTGTTTTTATTCTTTGATATATTACATTGGTTTGATATCATGTATGTTGTATGATATTGTGTTGTATATTATTCTTTTTATCTTGCAGGCATATTGTATGATAATATACTTGTGAATATGGTATAAAATCTAATAACCATTGATTTTGGTTAAATCTGATCCCATTGATTTGAAAAATCTGTTTTGATCTATTTTGATGGTAATTATGTCCCAATTAATCTGGAAGTTTTATGGAATTGATCTGATGGTGGAAATTGAATGGAATGAATCCAATTGTAAAAATTGGAATAGAATTGATCCGATTATGGAAATTGAATGGAATTGATCCGATGTGCTTGGAAATTTTATGCGATGAAGATTGGTCCGATCATATAATGAGAAATTTAATATGATTGGTCCGACCATATGATGGAAATTTTAATATGATTGGTCCGATCATGTGATCGAAATTTTAATGTGGCTGATCCAACCACATGATCTGAATTTTATGAGATTTGATCATGACCATATAATTGGGATTTTAATGAGTTGATCATAACCAATGATTTGGAATTTAGATGTGATTAAAGTACATCCATTGATCATAAATTTTTAATTTAAATTTTAATATGGTCATTAGATGTGATTTTAAGTAATTTGAACCATTAGATTGTCTTTGGGAGTAACTTTAATCAATATGAGCGGTTAGATTATCATGATAAGCGAACTGAATCGTTAGATTGTCTTTGGGAGTGATTTAAATGATTCTAAACCGTTAGATTATCATTTTGAATGGTCTGAACCGTTGAATGTTCACCATAAGTGTCTTAGATGAATCTGGACCATTGGATCTTGATCATGGGTGCTTAAAATGAACCACGCTTGACCTGATTCTGGAGAGACAGAGGTCTCGAGGGATACGTAAGCTGCGGGGGAGTTTATTCGCTCCACGCTCGGTTAAATTAAGGTAAGTTTCATGTAGTATGAGATTACTACGCCGAGGGGACTTCCTTGTGATAGGGAGTACCTCAACACTGAGATGGGTCCCACTGTTGTGGGGACATCTCTCATCATTGGATGTGTTCCATGATTATGGGAGCATCCATCGCTTGGGATGCGTTCCAATATTTTGGAAGCGTCCCTCTTCTCTTGCACACACTTGGTACATACACACCCGCTCGAACTACGTTTGGCCTGATTCCCGCCGCACAGGGATACGTAGGTGGCCTGGGATTTTCCCAAACCTCGGTCATATGTTATATATCTTTTTTTCTTTTCTTTTGATGTATGATTAAGCTATTTTTTTAATTCTTTGATTCATTTTATAATTATTTTCTTATTTAATCTGTTTAATTTCAGCTTATGCCATGACTAGTTAGCAAAGAATTAGAAATTAACTTAGGATTCCCTCTTCTACCTTGTAATGTATTTAGATAGCCCCAAGCATTCATAAATTGTAGAAAATGATAGGATTTAGGGAGACCGGTTCAACCGGACGAGTTGGGTGCCTAATACCTTCCCAACTCATAATTTGTCACTTACCTGCCTTTGGTGAGACAAGATAGTCGTTCCATTTGCGCGAGTCAATAGTGTTCCTCTATTGAGGGACGTGATTTATAGGTCCTAGACCTTATCTAGGTGGCAACTCTAGTCTTCTTACCCTCCACTGGCATGAGTGGATGGGATCTAAAGGTGAAAACTTTCTAGATCCCAGTTTGAGTGTAATGAGGGTAGACAACTTTAACTACATGAAAACTCAATTTTAAAAATGAGGATGAATTAAAATTTTTAAAAAGATTATTTTTTCCCATGTCCTCACAGTGGCGACTCCGCTGGGGATTCATGCCAGACTCCAAATTGTAAATCCCTATCCCTTTCTCCTTATGCATAAACTTATATCTTGGGGCTTTAGATTATAGTTAGGTGTAGAAGTAGCAAACACCCTTGCTTGTAGCCTTGTCTGATTAGGTGTACTGTATATATTTCACTGACTATTTTATGATATAGTGATATCATGGTTCTTGAGATATTGGTTATTATTGTTACAAATCTCGTGGTTAGCTGAAATGGACTCCAGTGTATATTGGATGACCTGTTAGGCGAAGCCACAACCTTGGCCTGTACCTGCGGCTATGCAGGTATATAAAGGGATGTAGGTGTCTTTGACTCATCGTGTATACGGTGATAGGCATTCTTATCCTTGTCAAGGTAGCCTTGTCGTGTCCCATTATCACATTATTGATACTTGTATGCTTGATTCATCCCTGAACACCTAAGTGTTGTCTTTACCCAGTTTCACCTCGTTCAACGCGGGTGGTCACTGATGAAGCCATCACTCATTTGTTCAAGATTGAATCGAAATTCTTTGATATCCTGTGTGTGTCCTTTCAGATGGTAAATCCCTCCCAAATCCAATGATTCTGATGTGTTCATTTGGTTGGAGTTTCAGCCAGAGATATAGTCTGTTTCACAGATACCCTCTTGCTGAAAACCAACCAAAGAATCAATCTGAATCACCGGAATTGGCGAGGATTAACCTAATGGAGTTCTTGCACAGAGCTAACCTTTTGTTTGGTTGAGTCAGCATGATTGTACATGTGTATTTGTTCATGGTCTCAACCCTGTGTGTTCAATGTATTTTATCTTGTTTTAGATTTAATTTTTTTCAGAATCTCCTGAGTGTTTCCCTCATTATCCACCGTCTGGGTAAGAGACCTTGTCTCTTGAAAATTGCCTAGGGCTCCTCTCTTAGAGTCTACCTAGCCATTGATCTTGGCTCTTAAAGATTAAATGGAAATTATGGGAAAGAGCAAGAGTTAGTGTCGAGTATTGTTGAGGATATGATTCCTAGGTTAGAACATGTTGTCTATGTCCTAGTGAGGCCTATCCATCAAAGCATCCATGTTTGGGCAGCGACAACTGCCCATGCCCTGAGAGAGTATGTGAGAGAGTTGGCAAGGTACCATCCCCCTAGGTTGTTTCCACCTAGCCTTGTTTCATCATCTTCAATTCATATCATGATCCATCATGAAGGTGTGAAATATTTTGGTTATTATATGTCTACTGCAGGCAAAGAGCATAATGTTAGGAATCTTGTATGCCTGTCATTCTTTGTTTTTGTTAAGATAGAGACCCATCTTTGTCGTTTGTATTTGTGTAATTACTCGTCTCTACTAGTTAGTTTTATGGGTTTTTCATTCCTGTCTCCACTAGTTAGGGTCCTTGTATGTTTATCATTTTTGTCTCTACCAATCATGGACCGATTGTTGTCATTTTTTGTCTCCATTAGATAGAGCCTAATTCATTTTGGTCACTCGTTGTTTTTACTTATTAGGGTTTAAACTTTTGGTAATTTTTTTCTCTAGTTAGGACTTATTTTGTGATTCTTTGTCCTTACTAGGTGGAGTTTGTATTTCCTGTAATTATTTGTCTCCACTAGTCGGGGCTTTGGCAGGTTTGTCATTCTTTGTCTCTACTAGATAGGGTGCAATTGATTTGTTGTCATTCTTTGTCTCTACTAGATAGGGTGCAATTGATTTGTGTGATTCTTTAGCTAGAGGCTGTATCTTCTGTAGTTATTTGTTTCTATTAGGTTAGAGCTTGTATTTTTGTGATTCATTTCTCTTTAGCTAGAGGATGTATCTTCTGTGGTTATTTGTTTCTACTAGGTTAGAGCTTGTATTTTTGTGATTCTTTGTCTCTCTAGCTAGAGGCTGTATCTTCTCTGGTTATTTGTCTCTACCAGGTTAGAGCTTGTATCTTATGTGATTTCTATGTCTTTCTAGCTAGAGTCTGTATTTCCTGTGGTTATTTGTCTCTACTAGGTTGGAGCTTGTATTTCTGTGACTCTTTGTCTTAGCTAGAGTCTGTATCTTCTGTGGTCGTTTGTCTCTACAAAATTTTTTCATTTTTTGTGATTCTTTGTTTCTAATTATTAGAGCTTAATGTATCGTTGTCATCCTCTGTCTCTATCAGTTAGAGCCTAGTGTTGTAGATCTAGAATTGATGATTGAGAATAGCAAGAGAGCAGTTTTCTCTATTTTTTTTGTTTAGCGAAAATCTTCAAATCTTATTGGAGTAGATTACCTCCTCTGTTGGAGTCTCTAAAAGTGTGTTTGTATCATGAGCAGTTAGTGTCTACCTTTTCTCATCATGTGATGAAACCCAGGCAAGAGATATCCTCTTTTCATTGGTCGAAAATCCTGACTAAGGAGACTTCTTATAGTGGTCATTGCAGATTCCATCGAAGTCCTATCCTAAGTTCTAGATCATCGGGAAATCATGAGTCACAACAACATGCTAAGCATCTTTGGTAATTGTGCCTCCTTGATTGACAAAGTTAATTTTGGACTGCTGAGTACAGTCTGGTAGAGTTAATTTCAAACTCCTGAGTACAGTTGTGCCATCCATCCAAGATTAATCAAAGAACCCTGACTCAGAGACCATCCCAAACTCTCAGGGGTTTCATTTTCCTCCCAGAATTATCTGTGATAATAGAGGATCCCTTGTGGCTATTATCTATCTCAACAGTGGGATAACCTAATTGATGAGTTTAATGAACCAGGCTAGGATATAGAAGAGTGATCCCCATTAAGGGTAACCTAAAAGATGAATTTTAATGAACCCGAGCTGGGGTATTGATCAAAGTGACCGGCATCGCGGGTAACTCAATAATGAGCTTTTATGGACCTAAACTGGGGTATAGTTGAGTTTGGTGTGCATCAGGCACATATTGGTAGGTAAGTGTGATGAATCCTACTAGTGGTAGCCTAGGTGGAGATTTAGTCCCATGTCGATCATTGTTGGTGCCAATGGTATTGCACTTAATTGGGGTTTGTTTAGATAAGTTGTTTTGTCTCGGCTTGCTATTGGTTGTATCTGACAGGTCGGCCATGTTTGGGCTTGAGGCTGATATGTCTGTAGGCAATCTAGTCCAATTTGCTCTGTCCAATAAAAAAAATAATCCCACTTGGGACTTCAACTATTGAGCTTTATAGCTTTCGAAACATTTTTTTTTCAGTTTGATATTCTTTCTACTTCCGTGCCCTCGGTCAATTCTGACTCCGATGATGATTGGGATGATGAGCCATCACCTGAATTTCTACGCCACCTGGCCTTTTGAGAAAAGAAAGTTTAGCTTGTTTGTGAAAAACTACAAATGATTGATCCAGTAACACAAAAGCCGTCTTGGAGAGATAGTTTGACAAGTTTCAAAAGTTCAGAAAGCCACCCTTGATAAACTAAAAGAGCTCCATGAGATGTTGTCAAAGGGCGTCGAGAAATCCTAGACTTATTCTGGTGATTTTGATTGGTTTTACAAATGAGATGAGATGCCTTATGGATTTGGTCTAGGTCAAAGATATCATCATTGGAAAAAAAAATGAAAAGAAAAAAAAAGAGAGAAAAAACAGAAAGGAGAACAAGTGTTGTGTTCATGTTCTTATTATCAGACGTATGCCTCCTTACATCATGGATCGTAGCGATCACTACAATGAGCAAAATGAGTTATCCTAAAAAAAAAAAAAAGGGATATAGTCAAAGAAGATACCGATTGGGTTAAATGAGCGGCTTTGTTGTATCAGTTTACAAAAGATGAATTCTGACTGGGGTAGCACCATCCTCTCTGGTCTGCAACGTGGAATTGTTATCGATTCTTGGGTTGAAGATACAATCTCCAAAGATCCTCATGAACCAATGGCTTTTAAGAGCAGGGGCCTTATATTTGAGATACATCGTTACAACTTGATCGAGCAAAAAGTGATCATGTATTGCCTCCACATCCATAAAAAAATAATATACAAAAAATATGCTCAAAAAAAAAAATAAATAAAGGAGCCAAAAAAAAAAAAAAAAAAAAAAAGACATACAAAGGTATAGATGTGGGATGGCATTTTTCATTGCATTTGGATAGTGGGTCGGTTGTCTTGCTTCACTGAGTGTTTACTTTCTATCAAGGCTCAAAGGTGAGTTGGTTCAACAATTTGTCCATCAATGTATGGTAATTTCCTCCGGAACTTCATGGGGAGTATTGATTGTTGCAGTGCTTCATGACGTGTGTTAGGCTGGATTTTCATTTTTGATTGCTACATCCCGCTTTTATAGGGGGTCGTCTCATCGCTTTGTCATCATCAGAGGATGATTTCTCATCGACAAAAGTTTATGATTGCTATGTGGAAAATTGTTCCTATTGTGCAAATCCAACTTGCATTCTCTTCATATTTTTTTCTCTCCTCCCTGACCTTATAGCCCCCATTGAAGATGTCAATTCTCATGTACTAATTGATGTAGCTTAAGAAATTCCCAGAACCAGGAGTTTATGGAAACCTTCACCCCATTTCAAAAGTATTGTCACATGTATGGTAAATCCATTAAAGATCTTTAGCTGGTCAATTGAAAGCTTGGAATTTTCCTGATTTGGCTGAAGATTCATCTCTGTTATTTGCCATCATGATGCTTAGGGCTTCTACTCTTTTAATATCTGGCTTTTGGCTCAAAACAAATTCGGTACCTAGCTAGCCAAATCTTCCAACATAACAGAGAGCAGTAAGTGGGTGTTCATATTCCCTCACACCAATTTACAGGGAGAGATCAGATCAGTCCAAAACTTGAGAACCACTAATGAATATTTGAAAAGTGAGCCTCTTCAATTTTTTACCCCAGCTTTAACAAAACCACATGGAAATTGCCAAGAAATAGTATATGATAGATGGATCTTCTAGAGTTGGAGAATTTTGAGACTAATTTCACATTGGTCAAGTCTACAACATTGGATGTTTTATTTACTTGAGAATCTCTCCACTTACCAATTCGAATTATTGAGATGCAAACTTAACATGGTATCAGAGTTCCAAATTCCCTCCTTACTATCATCAAAAATAGGGACTACATATGCCACGTGTACTATCACCCAAAATAAAGGCAACATACAAGGATGAATGTAGAAATAATTTCACATTGGTTAAGTCTGAAACCTCAAGTACCTTATGTCAGCACCCTAGTTTTGCCACTATCCTTAAAAAAAATAAATAAATAAATGTGTTTCTCACTGTTCGATTTAGTCCCAATGTCTCCAATAGAATAAGTTTAATTTTTTTTTATGGAAAATTAGATGTTATTAATTAGTGTTAAAAAAAATTGACTTCCAAGAGACTTTGATGGGTGGATTTGACATAATAAAAAAAAAAGAGATTACTTTTGCTTTGGTTTATTTTGATTGGATGGATTTGACACAAGAGAAAAAGGAAGAAAAAATTACTTGTGGTTTGATTCTTTTCCAAGAAAGTACGACGTATGAGGGGGAAAGACAATGAGCATGAGAGAGAGAGAGAGAGAGAGAGGGAGAGAGAGGGGCTGCCACATTGCAACACCACCTTCTCCCCTGCCACATGCCATCACCACCTTAAACCACTCTCTCACCCTACGTTTTGAGCCCATCCCCATGTACACCTAGCCAAACCTGGCCGCCACTTTCCCATCCCTCTTGGAGACCACATTTCATCCAGCCATCTTGAGCCACCCAACCTGTTGGACTGATGACAACTAGGAAAAGGGAATGAGACCAATACCTCACCTAGGGCCTAAAGTAGAGTGAGAGGAGTGGAAGGAAGGGGAGAAAGAGAGAGGAGGAGAAACACAGGAAAGAGGGAGGTTGAGGTTTGCTGCTAGACTATTGAGGATGGACAGATAGGAGAAGAGAGGAAAAAGAGGAGAAAAAATGAAGGAGGTCGTCATTCTGGGAAGGGCAGCAGCTGGGGGAAAGAGCTTGGGGAGAAAATCTGGGGGCTTGTGGGAGAGTCGGCCAAAAGGGAGAACAAGAAAAGAGCCGGAAAAAAAAAAGGAGTGAGAACCGAAGAGGGAGGGAGAAGAAATAGGGAAAGGATGTGACAGGGTCGGTTATGGCTGATTAAGAAAATTGGGAAGAATAAAAAGTGAAGAAGAAGAAGAGAAGGAATAGAAGGGACTGGGAGATAGAGCCATAGGAAGGGAAGAGAAGATCGGCTGCTGTGAACAGAATAGGAGATAGATAAGGGCGATTGAGAGAGCTGGGAGAGGAGAGGGAAGAAGATTTCTAGAAGAGGTTGTGGCAAGGAGATGGACTGAATGTTGGCCAGGAGTGAGAGGGAATAGGAGCTGCTGTGAACATAAAACAAAGCAAAGAGAGTTACAGCTGTAAAGAGGGGTGAGAGTATGTCGGCCAGAGTGGAGAAGAACAAAGAGGATCTGAACCATGAGAGTGAGAGGCAGCTGCGACTGCTGCTGTTTCCATCTCGAGAAGCCGGTGGGGTCGAAACCACCTCTTGTTTGGTCTTCTTCCGGAAAAGCTGTTGCTGCCGAAGAATCAGATGCCGCCAAAGAATCCTTGCAGGCTGTTATGAATGCCGAATCCGAAGAATACCTCCAGAGCAGTTTTGTTGACAAGGTTTGGTTCTAGGGAAAGCATCGAAAATAGGTTTTGGCCATGAAATATGCAAGATGTTAACTGCTGCAGCAATCCCAACTGGAGCATCAAAGTTTCCAGCATGCTGTTCTCCGTTCTTCACATCCACCAGCGGTAGCATCTCAGTCCTTCAATAAAGTTTTTTATTGGCAGCTAATCCTCGGCAATACTTCGTCACACATATTAGCCGGAACGAGCAAGGTCGGCCTTCCTTTCTTTTCTTTCCCTCGGTTTGAATGGTAACATGTAATGTATACATTATGTTGTTATTGCTTTTATTCTTTGATATCGATGCATGCATTACATTGATTTGATATCATGTATGTTGTATGATATTGTGTTGTATATTATTCTTTTTATCTTGCAGGCATATTGTATGTTAATACTTGTGAATATGGCATAAAATTTAATAACCATTGATTTTGGTTAAATCTGATCCCATTGATTTGAAAAACCTGTTTTGTTCTATTTTGATGGTAATTATGTCCCAATTGATCTGGAAGTTTTATGGAATTGATCTGATGGTGGAAATTGAATGGAATGAATCCGATTGTGGAAATTGGAATAGATTTGATCCGATTATGAAAATTGAATGGAATTGATCCGATGTGCTTGAAAATTTTATGCGATGAAGATTGGTCCGACCATATAATGGGAAATTTATTATGATTGGTCCAACCATATGAATATGATTGGTCCGACCATGTGATCAAAATTTTAATGTGGCTGATCCAACCACATGATCTGAATTTTATGAGATTTGATCATGACCACATAATTGGGATTTTAATGAGTTGATCATAACCATTGATTTGGAATTTAGATGTGATTAAAGTACATCCATTGATCATAAATTTTTAATGTAAATTTTAATATGGTCATTAGATGTGATTTTAAGTAATTTGAACCATTAGATTGTCTTTGGGAGTGACTTTAATCAATATGAACGGTTAGATTATCATGATAAGCGATCTGAACCGTTAGATTATCTTTGGGAGTGATTTAAATGATTCTGAACCGTTAGATTATCATTTTGAATGATCTGAACCGTTGAATGTTCACCATAAGTGTCTTAGATGAATCTGGACCATTGGATCTTGATCATGGGTGTTTAAAATAAATTCGAATCGTTGGATTGTCTTTCGGAGTATTTTAAATGAATCTGAGCTGTTTGGATGTTCACCATGAATATTTTAAATGAATCTGGTCTGACGGACGATCCACTTGGGCATCCCGTATGTGGGGTGTGATGAGATTTAGTGTACCCCCGTGTGGGGGGAGCTGAGGCATTTGACCTTTCCTGAGTGTTGCCACGCGTGTTCATGGCTCGTCAATCCATGAGAACTACGTTTGACCTGATTCTGGAGAGACACAGGTCTCGAGAGATACGTAGGTTGCGGGGAGTTTATTCGCTCCATGCTCGGTCAAATTGAGGTAAGTTCCATGTATTATGGGATTACCTCGCCGAGGGGACTTCCTTGCGATAGGGAGTACCTCAACACTGAGATGGGTCCCACTGTTGTGGGGACATCTCTCATCATTGGATGTGTTCCATGATTATGGGAGCATCCATCGCTTGGGATGCGTTCCAATATTTTGGAAGCGTCCATCTTCTCTTACACACACTTGCTACGTACACACCCGCCCGAACTACGTTTGGCTTGATTCCCGCCGCACAGGGATACGTAGACGGCTTGGGATTTTCCCAGACCTCGGTCATATGTTATATATCTTTTTTTCTTTTCTTTTGATGTATGGTTAAACTATTCTTTTAATTCTTTGATTCATTTTGTAATTATTTTCTTATTTAATCTGTTTAATTTCAGCTTATGCCTTGACTAGTTAGCAAAGAATTAGAAATTTACTTAGGATTCCCTCTTCTACCTTGTAATGTATTTAGATAGCCTCAACCATTCATAAACTGTAGGAAATGATAAGATTTTGGGAGACCGGTTCAACCGGACGAGTTGGGTGCCTAACACCTTCCCAACTCGTAATTTGGCACTTACCCGCCTTTGGTGAGACAAGATAGCCGTTCCATTTGCGCGAGTCAATAGTGTTCCTCTATTGAGGGACGTCATTTATAGGTCCTAGACCTTATCTAGGTGGCGACTCTAGTTTTCTTACCCTCCATTGGCATGAGTGGATGTGATCTAAAGGTGAGAACTTTTCAGATTCCAGTTCGAGTGTAATGAGGGTAGACAACTTTAATTACATTAAAACTCAATTTTAAAAATAAGGATGAATTAAAAATTTTAAAAAGATTATTTTTTTCTCATGTCCTCACACCTTATATACTTGATAGTCCGTCCACTTAGGATTCAAACTTTCGAGAATGGAAACTTAATAGAGAAGATAGAACACCCATCATCTTTGATGATTTCCCTTTTTCTTGAGGTTCTCTTGACTGCTAAACACCAGAGCAGCTTTTCCAGATGATGGATTTCACTTCTGACGGGACTTTTATGGGCTGTTTGTTAAAACTTCAACTCTGGGATTCTTACTTCTGGTTCAAATTTCTACTCCAACTTCAAAAGGATTCAGGAGTATATGGGAGTAGAAACATGTTTGTTAACCTAATTTAGTCATGAACTCCAAAATGGTGTTGGTGGGTGGTGAATGGTGGTACTAGTGGTGAATGGTGATGGTTGGTGACGATGGTGGTGGGTGGGAGGTGGTGGTGAAGGGTGGCGGTGGTGGTGGTGGGTGGTAATGGATGGTGGTGGCGGTGGTGGTGGGTGATAGTTGGTGGAGGTGGTGGGTGGTGGTGGCGGTGGTTGGTGGCTGGTGGTGGTGGTGATGGTAGGTGGCGGTGGTTGGTGGTGGATGGTGGTGGTGGATGGTGGTGGCGGTGGTGGGTGGTTGGTGGTGGTGGCGACGGGGGGTGGTGGTGGGTGATAGTTGGTGGTGGTGGTGGGTGGTGGTGGGTGGTGGTGGTGGTGGTGGTGGGTGGTGGTGGTTGGTGGGTGGTGGTGGTGGCGATAGTAGGTGGCAGTGGGAGGTAGTGGATGGTGGTGGCGGTGGTGGGTGGTTGGTGGTGATGGCGACGGGGAGTGGTCGTGGTGGTAGGTGGTGGTGGCGGCGATGGTTGGTCGCTGGTGGTGGTGGCGATGGTAGGTGGCGGTGGTTGGTGATCGGTGGCTGGTGGTGGTGGCGATGGTAGGTGGCGGTGGGTGGTGATTGAGGATGGTGGTAGTGGTGGTGGTGGGTAGTGGTGGCGGTGGGTGGTGGCAGTGTGGTGGTGGTGGTGGTGTTGGTGGCGGCAGTGGGTGGTGGAGGGTGGTGGCGGTGGTGGCTGGTGGTTGGTGACTGGTGGGTTGTGGTGGTGGTAGTGGTAGTTGGTGGTAGTAGTGGTGTAGGGTGATTTTTACTCCAAAATTGTGCTCTGAAGTCGAAAAGCATCTATTTGATGCTCCAAAAAATTGGATTCTAGAGCTCATTTGGAGCCGGTTCACTCATGGATTCTCCAGAAGTCCGAACCGGGTTACCAAACAGGCTTCTACTCCATTTATGCTCCAGAAGTCAGAATCCAACTTCTAGAGTGTTACCAAACACCCCCTTAGGCTCCGTATATAATTCCAACTTTAAATAAAAAGTAGGGAAGGACTTAAATTGGTTTATAAATGATTTATTGATTTGGCTTAAAGTTTTATGGTAGAAGTCAAAATCAAATCGACTAATAATCAGTTCTTATTCTCCAAACCAAAATCAAATCAATTATCGGTTTCGATTAATCGATTCATAAATAATTTCTTATGTAGTTCGTGGGAATGAACTAAAATTATACTATCCCCAAATATTTTAGTTGCATCTAGTCATGAGATGTTTGATCATATTGATGTAATAATAATTCATTATTTTCTGCTCCCTACCCCCAAGTAAGCACAGTTAATTGGTTTTACTTGGTTTTTATTTAATCAATTGTTGTTCTGTTAACCGGTGATCTAACGGTTCTAAACCAGTTTCAAACTGTTTATTTATAAGAAAAATGGAAATCAAACCGTTTAATTTCTATAAAATTCGATTTTTATAAGCAGTCGATTTCCAGATTCCGATTTAGAATTGACACACTTAGTTGGGAGAGGTGGAAGATGGTCTATTTTGATACAAGACCTTGCAAGCAATGACTACGCTAGCTAAATTCTAAGGTTGTCTTGCTCTGCATTGTTTTCCAAGATAGGCTATGAACACCATGAATAGGTGAATTAAAGAGGTCATTTTCGTGTTTCAAACCTATGATCGATCACTACTTCCAATATGTCAAACATACTGTCACACCAAAGCTCGGGCTTTATTAAACCGTCTTGACTGCATAAACTATATACTACGACAACAGAAATTTGAGGGAGACATTTACTAGGCGTACATCACATTTTATTAGGATAATTTTTTTGTTTTCAAGATGACTTATACTTCTTAAACATGGTCATAAGGGTGTCAAATGCAAATTAAAATTCTTTATCAAAATCAAACCAAATCTTTAAACCAAAACCGCTAAATCGATTAATTAAGCAGTCATGTACGGTTTTGAATCAATTTACTGACTAAACCATTAAAAATTATTAAAAACTAATGTTTGATTCCTCAAAGTAATTATATTTATAATTTTATATTGAGATGAAGAATGAGTGTGTTGCCCATCTGCCCCCTTTTTCCACTCATACCTTTATATGTATTGCCCATTTTCCTCCTCTTTCCACTCATACATTTATAATGAGGAGAGGAATGAGTTTGAATGAGTTTGTTGCCCAATTGCCCCCCCCCCCTTTAGGACCCTTTTTATTCCCTTTACTGAAACCATGTAAAAACCAAAAAAATAAATGGTTTTGATTAGCATTTTGTAACCGTTTAATAAAGTATTCAATTTTGGTATTTTACACCTTTACACACCAAACAAAATTGGAACGGTAACATTAAATTGAAACCATACCGTTTAACACCCTAAGGCTCTTTTTTGTATGTATTATTGAATTAATTATATAATATATTATGACATATGTAGTTGTTTGGTATGATTTATGGAACTTATTTATATTCAAAATAAATTAATAGAATCTAAATTCTGCAAATAGGTTAGAAGGTGTCTATCATTGTTGTGATAATCTATTTTTACTTCTTTATGTTTAGTGGTTTCCAACTGTTATTATTTATAACTTATAATTTATTTTCATAAATGAGTTGCATAAATAACTTATAACATAAATATAAACTGTACCAAAGAAAACCTTAATCCATATTCATAATCAATGGGTTTGAGAAAACAAATTAATGATTGAAAGGAACCAAGGCACTCCTAATTTTGTATATATATATATATATATATATATATATAACAAAAATAATGATAAAGTCAATTATTTTTTATCTTCTCTTCAAAAAAAATTTCTATTCTTTTCTTCTTTCTTTTTTTTTTTCACATTAATTGCAAGGGGAATTGAAAAAAAGAGAAGTGAAATTTTTGAGAAAAAATGGGCATTACTGTGATTTTGAGTGTATATGAGATGTTGAGGAGAGTTACTTGTCTGTTGCGTGAAGTGTGTGATTTAGAGAAAGTGATTAGCGTGTGATTTAGGGTTCGTGCTATGGCTGCCGGTAGCCATATGCCGTCGGTTGGAGGAGGTGGTGCTAAGGGGTATGGTAGAGATACAGGAGGAGTGAATAGGGTGGATTTAGGCGCTATGCATGAAGGAGTGCTGAGTGGAGTTTATCGGTTTGCGGCTGGAAATTCTTTGAATAACAGATCTGAGGGTGGGTTGGTCTCTATTTTGCAGTAGAGATCTTCTTTGGGACTCCCATTTATGGTTGCTAAGGTCGAAGGTAGGTTACAAAAACAAACAGGTGCCGATAAACAGATGGTGGATGGCACGATCATGAAGCATCAACATAGTAGGGTTTCATAGGGTTTTAACCGGTCAAATTTTACGGCTCCTTCTGTGAACCCTTTCTTGGGACGTGGTCCTGAAAATCATTGTGAATAACGACGACAACCAGATGCTTCTGGGTGGGTTGATGCAGGGATCGAATGTAGATGGGGATGGACCCCAGGTGATGGTGAATGGCCATGGCGTTGATACAGTGGGTTTTCGACAACCGATGAACCCTGGAATGGCAAGTGTTGATCTGGGGAAGTTTCTTGGTTTTCCTTCTCAGGACACTCAGGTTACTAAAAATAGAAGCAACGGAGATTGTGAAATCTTCGAGGATAGGGAGGGTTAGGATCCTGGTCTAAGACACAAACGGCGTCGGTGGACTGCTAGGGAGAAGGGGAAGAAACCGGCTGGGGAGAAAGGAGGTGAACCTTTGCCTGAGAATGTGGGAGGTTTTATGAAATCTAAACCTGGGGTTCGATCTTTTGCCTCGGTCACTGGAGGACTACCTGATCTGAATGACTTGCCTGAGCCAGTGGTCTCAGGAAGGGTGACAAGGGTGGTGCTGCTGTAGGAGGTGGTGGATAGGCAATATGCTTTATACCAATTGGCTCTCATTGGTAGAGTGTTTGTTCGAGGAATTTTATTGAAGGATATGCATCGTATATTGGCTGAGCAATGGGGGTCCCTTGTTGAAGTTCGAGATGACTGCTATGGGGAGGGGATATTTCATATTCCGTTTTTTCTCAAAAGAGGCTCTCATGGCTGTGTGGAAGAGAGGTGATACTCGGGTGAATAGCCAGTTGTTAAAAATGCAACTATGGGATCTAGGTTTCAATGTGGATGATGTGCAGAAGGGTCATCATCTACAATGGATCAAGTTACCTAGACTTGGGCTGCAGTATTGGAATAAGGACTTGTTGTTCTCAATAGGGAAGGCATTGGGTAGTCCAGTTGATGTGGATAGGAACACTAGAAACAAGGTGATCGGCCGATTCGCTCAATTGCAGGTGGAGATGGAGAATGGAGGGAGCCGTTCAAGTGAAGTGATGGTAGAACATCAGATTAGAGGCCAGCGTATTTTATTCAAACAGAAAATAGAATATTAAAATCGACCTGTTCGATGTAGGAAATGTGACATCTTTGGGCACAGAGTAGAAAATTGTCCGAGTCATAGAAAGAGAGTAGAAGAACAGGAGCAATGTGGCAGTCATGCTGTTAATCAGAACAATGGTGAGCAGAGTGCATCTCGGGTTAATGCACTAGGGCGGTGGGCTATGTTGATGGAAATGAGCCAGATGGTGGCTTAGATGGTGGTAATGATGATGGGGTTCTACGTGCAGCAAGCAATGAGATGGGCGATGAGGTTCTGCAAGGTGTGACATCCAGAACGGCGGAGGATAGTTTGGCGTTGGACCAGGGTGGTGAGAATAGGAATCATAAGCAGGTGCTACAGGTGGATATTAATGCTTTGCCAGGTGTGAACTCCACGGAGAAGGGTAGTGAAGGGAGGACTGCAGTAGATTGCTACACTTGTTTCCCACGGCCTAGTAGAAGTGGAATTTGAAGATATTGCTGCAATTGATAGTTTTCTAGATAATGCTGGTGGGGAATTCATCACAATTGGAAAGAGGCTGCAAGGGAGAAATCCTGGACGAGGTAATAAGAAGACGGATATGATGGGGAGCCAGGACCCAATTGGCCGTGGAAATAAAAAGGCTGATCAATCAAGTGCTGATGAGGCTCGACTTGCTCGGCTAGAGACCTTACGCAAAAAAGGGTCTTAATGAAAGTTGTTTTCTGAAATATGAGGGGAGTCTCGAACCCTAAAACAAGAAAGTTATGGAGATGTCTGTTGAGTGAGCATTGTCCGGATATCATGGATACTGCAGAGCCAATGGTAAGTCCTCATAATTTTCCAAAACTAATGTTGGATAGATGTGGTTATATGACTGAGGTAATTCATAATACTAGGGCTGATAGGGTGCCGAGTATTTGGATTATCTGGAAGAAGGGTATTGCAAGGTCGGTAGTGGTGGAGAGTTCTGAGCAGTGTGTTACTATTCAAACTGTGATTGATGGAGTAGATCAAAACATGTCTTTTGTGTATGCAAACAGTAGGAAAATTAAGCGGAGGGATTTATGGCTAGAATTGACTTAGTGTAGTTTCTCAGGGTCTACCATGGTTAATGTTAGGTGATTTTAATTGTTGTCTTTTTGCCCATGAGAAGAGTGGACCTGGCAAATGATTTGTCATCGGCTGAGGAGTTTGATGCATTCTTGGGATCTGTTAATATGACAAGTCTGCTTTCTTCAGGTTAAAGTTCACATGGTCTAATAAGAGAGTCATTGAATGTGTTCAATCGGTCCTTGATAGGAGTTTGGGGAATAACTTGTGGTTTGACGTTTATAGCCAATGTTTCCAACGTGTGCTACCTAGGGTGGGTTCTCACCATGCCCCTATTTTGGTGGGTTGTTCATCAATACCCAAACCTAAAAATATTTCGTTCCAGGTTCAAAGATTTTGGATGGAACATGGGAGTTTCTTGGCTGTGGTTAAGGAGGAGTGGAGTGTTTCTATTCGGGGCTCTCCTTTCTTTGTGTTGATGCAGAAGCTAAGATGCCTTAAGAATAGGTTGAGAGTTTGGCCCAGAGAAACCTTTCCTCATATTGTAAAGGAGGTTCAAGTTTCTAGACTAGAATTGGATGACATACAAGAAACTATTCAAATAGTGGGATGCAATCTGGAGCCAAAGCAGAGGGAAGATATGGCTATTCAAAGATATGAGGATGCATGCTCCCTTCATGAAGCTCTATGGTCAGAGAAAGGGCACACCAAGTGGCTCAAATGTGGAGATCAAAACTCTAAGTTCTTACGTAAGAAAGGTAAAGCTCAGAGAAATAGAAACTTGATCAGGATTCTGTCTAATGAAAATGAGGAAGCTCTCGAAACTCAAGAAGATATTTGTTCTTACATTCTAAGGTACTATGAAAATTTTGTACGTAGTGCTAGTTATGTTTCCCACACTAATTGTTTAGATGTTATTCCGGCTCTGGCTACGGCTGAGGATAACTCTTTGTTGGATGGGGTTCTATCTGATGAGGATTAAATCTGTTGTGTTTCGTATGAACCCGGATAGTTCCCCAGGTCCAAATGGATTCTCTGACAAGTTCTTTTGCACATGTTGGGAGGTTATTGGAAAGGAGGTATGTTTGGTTGTTCAATCCTTTTTTTTATCAGGAGGAATGCCAAGGGGGGTTAATAATAACTTCATCACGTTGATTTTGAAGAAAGAAGGTGCATCAAAATTGACCGAGTTTTGGCCAATTTGTGTAGGCAATTTTGTATATAAAATTATTCCCAAAATATTAGCCACAAGGCTTGGCTCGTTTGTTGGAAAATTTATATCTCTAGCTCAAGGGGTATTTGTCAAATTGGGATGACATCAGAACTTGTGACCATTATGCAAAGGAAAACAAAAAGAGGGTGTGTTGCAATGAAGTTAGATATTCAGAAGGCTTATGACATACTAGAGTGGCAATTCTTGTTTGATATTCTACAGAAGTTTAGATTTACCAGAATTTGTGTTGATAGGGTAGCTTCGCTTCTTCGATCTGTCAATCTATCTATATTGGTTAATAATGGCCCAATGGGTTTTTTTTGGAATGGAGCGTGGCCTTAGACAAGGTGACGATCCTCTATCCCCCCTTCTTTTTGTGCTAGTAGAGGAAGTCTTATGTAGGGGGTTGTAGGAGATGGTTGATAAAGGTAGTATGAAAACAATCTTTACTGGCAGAGGGTATGTTGCCTCTACTCATCTATTGTTTGCAAATAATATCTTCATATTTATGAAGGTGAGTCTGAGATCCTGTCTTCAGCTAAAAAGTTTTTTGACTATTTATGATGAATATGGAGGTCAGAAGGTAAGTCCTCCTAAAAGCCAAATGTTTTTCTCGTCTGCTGTAAAGGCTAAAAGAAAGAAAACAATGTTGGACTGCATGAACTTCTCAGAAGGCAAGTTTCCTACTACATATTTAAGAGTCCCTCTTTTTAAAGGAAGAAAGATTCATAGGGAATTTCTAACTCCTCTAGTGGAGAGATTTCGAAAGAAATTTTCAATATGGAATAGTAGGCTTTTATCATTTGCTAGACGGGTTGAATTAGTGCACTCAGTTTTGAGCAGTTCTTTTATGCATTCTTTTGGGGTTTATAAATAGTCGTAAAGCATAGTCAAAGAAATAGAAGGATGGATGAGGAATTTTGTATGGACAGGGGATCCTATGAAGAAAAAGTCTGTAGTTGTAAAATGAAAAAATATATGTACCCCTAAAAAAGAGGGTGGGTTTGGTATTAGAAGATTGGGTGAACTAAATGATGTTATGTTAGCTAAACTCCTGTAGAAAATCAAATCGGAGAATACTTTGTATGCTGATTTTATGAGACATCATTATGTAACTAAAGATGGGCAGATTAAACGCTCTCATTGTACATCTTCTGTCTGGTTGAGTGTCAAGCGGCTTTGGGACTGGATTTCGAAACACAGTAAATGGCTCATTGGAAATAGGGTGTGTATCAATACATGGACTGATATTTGGGTAGGTGAATCCATGTTGAAGGAGAAACATGGAATTAGTGCTGATATGATTAGGGGTAAAGAATGACCTCTTTCAAGATTTATTATTAATGGACGATGGTCTTTTTCGAATGTACAATCTACTATTCTGCAGAATTGTTTCCGTGAAGCAGAAACAATTTTGTTAAGCTCCTGTGTTGTGGACAGAAGGCTTTGAACATCAGATCCAAGCGGTAGATTTGAAGTCAAATTGGCCTGGAATGATCTTCGAAAATAGCACGGATATAGATCTTGGGCTACAACAATATGGCACAAGATCTTTATCCAAGGGTAGGGTGTTTTGCCTGGAAATGGTGCTAGAGAAAACTTGCATCTAATGGAGTAGTGCAACGAAAAGGGATCCCAATAGCATCACGTTGTAGCTTATGTTGTCGGGAAATGGAAACGTTGGACCACCTTTTTTGTTATTGTAATCTGGTCAAGATGATTTGGGAGGAGGTTGGGTGTGTTTTTGGCATTAGAATTCCTTTGTTTCATTCAACTACAGATTTGTTACAATGCTGGAGGCACAAAGCACAAAATAGTCTACTTAGGCACATTTGGTTGGGTAGTCTTTTTGTCTCTCTTGAAGCAATTTGGTTTGCAAGAAACAAGGCACATTTGATGGTTTGGGAATGATCCGACTCGGTCCCCATGTACTGTGAAGTCGCAAGATGATCTTCGAATAACTAAATTGCTAAAATTGGTGACAAAAGTGAGTAACAAAGGGAAGATTGTTGAGTTGAGATGGCAGCTTCCCGATGCATGGGCGGTGCAAGTTGAATACTGATGGGTGTAGTTTGGGAAACCCAAGTGAATCAGGATCGGGTGGAGTTATAAGATCAGAGAGAGGTCATGTCATCTTTGCGTATGCTGATTATATTGGAGTATCGAATAGTTTTGCAGCAAAGATGAAAAGTGCATTCCAAGGGTTGGTGGCGGCTCATAGTTTGGGATTCAACAAAATACGGTTGGAATCTGAATCGGTAGCAACTGTAGCTGGTCTTATATCTGGGACCATGCCATGGTTTTTCCTACAAGAGTGGGTGGGCATCTCGGATAGGTTATCTGATTGTCAACTCAGATTTACCCATTGCTTTCGGGAAACAAACATGGTGGCAGATATTTTGGTGAAAAGAGCTGCAAAAGATAGGGTTTCTCTATCTTAGACACAGTGTCCAGATTTTCTGAATAGAGAAGTAGTGGGATGTATCTTGTAGACCACGATATAAATTCACATAGTGTTTTTGCCTGGGGGTCTCTCTAGTGATGGCAATACCGAAGGTGGAGGATTTTTCTAATAAAAACATTTATGTATTCTTTCTTTTTTAACTCTTTCTGCTTTTAATATAAATTAATTTTTAACAAAAAAAAAAGAAGTGAAAGTTGTAAACTTTAAATGAAAACTTTTGTAATGATTATAGGACATGCTATAACATTTACTATGTAATTAATTTCACATTATTCCACATTTAGTTATTAACTTATATTTCACTTTGCATCCAAATCCCTCTCATTTGAAAAAGAAAATAAATTTTACATCTTCTAAGTATCATTACTAAATATGTTAAGAAATTTATGTAATTTATACAATCATATTGTGTTACAACTATAGAAGTTTTCTTTTTAAGTTTAAAATTTTCATTTTTCTTCCTTTTAATTTTCTTTGCAATCAAACTGAACCATAACTTTTATTGAAAAAAAAAAAAAAACATTAAACCATGACGTACGCATGAAATGAGTTTAATAGCTGATGTACATGTAAGGGGATAAAAGCGATCACAAAACTGACGAGTCACAACACCAGCAAAACAATAGAGGATTTATTTATCTTGCTCTGATCTTATTCCCCTTGGTGATGGTCTTTTCTTGGTTAGTTTTCTTTTGAAAAAACCGCACGAGTTACATGTGGAGTCTCTCAAAGCTTTCTTTATTCTTTTTTGGCGAATCAAAAATCACGAACCAACTCAATAGGGAAGGAACCGATTCGACGGAGCATACAAGTGGTTTAGTTTAGCTCTTCTTGGGGGCCGCTATCCTTGTTGTGCACTTGTGAAAGCTAGTCTGAGTTGAAAGCAAGGCTCTAACCCTTGCTTGCCACGTAAGTCAAAACAGCTCGAAAGGACCAATTTCAGGCCCCGGGGGCGGAAGGTAGGGTGTTCAAGCTCTCAAGTGGCAACCTAATCGGCTTTTTCACTTTATTTAATGGAGTGAAGGACTGGTCCTTCTCTTGCCGCTTCTTTCCGAATGAAAGGATGAAGCTTTTATTTTCTTTCAAACAACATTTGCCTTTACTAGCCAAGAAGACAGGATAAAGCAACTTATGAGAAGAAGGGGAAGAGATAATATGTATAATTCTTCTTCTTTCTTTTTTTTTTTTTTTTTTGTTGGTAATTTATGATATGTATAATTCTAGATTCTTCAAATTAGATGGTGGATGGTGCGTAAGATCCTCTATAATGCAATCAAGCTACAATGAGGGGATCTGACGGGGAAGTCCATCGAATGTATGTCCCCATGTACACCCAGTCGCCAATTGCCTCATTGCCGTCTGACAGCGCTACAGAAGATCTGAATCCGTGGAAGGTTGGAGTCCACTCAAAATCTCGAACTGCAAACTAACAGTGATATTTTTCCCATCACATCTTCACGTATTCAAGAATCAAAATGTTTCGCAAATGTGATTTGAATGTAGAATGAAACAAACCATAAATGAATTAATTATAAGTATCGTCGCATGAATCCAAACTGATCTTCCAAGGTAGGACCTGCTCTGTAGACGATAGTAAAGAGACACAAAAGTCATTGGACATAGGTCGAAGGAATATACTCTGATGCCTAAGTCGAGGATCCGAGTTACAAGCAGCACGAGGTGAGCGCAGTAGAACATAATGAAATAATAGAGAGTTGGATCCCAAACCTTGGTAGGTGTTCCACTTTAAATAGTAATTTGGTGTGGAACCCATGCGCTTCTACAGGTGCCTCCAAAGTACAATTGTAAAATACCTGGTGGTCGGTTTTGCCATTGGATCTCAGGTCCACTTTATCATTTACGGATTCTCAAAACGATACAGGCTGAGATCGATCAATTATAAGTACAAAGAGGGGTTATTGAATGTATCTACTTACTACTAAATGGATGTAAAGAAACCACTACAAAGAGGGGTTATTGAATGTATCTTTGTTTTTATTTTTATTCTTTTTTGGATAAGGGTTATTGAATGTATCTGCCTGTTATTAAATGAATGTAAAGAGAAATATAAAAAGAGGGGTTATTGTATTTTTTTTTTTTTTAATTGAAAAGAGGGGTTATTGAATGCATCTGCTTGTTATTAAATGGATGCAAAGAGAAAAGTACAAAGAGGGGTTATTGAATGCTCCGCTTCATATTAAATAAATCTAAAAAGAAATTCTTATGCATGAAGGTATATGCAAGAGTAAGTGATGTTAAAAAATGCATTAAATAAAATGAAAAAGTTCTCAGTCCAGCTCAGCCCTTTTGCCTCATCCCACGAAATGATCATTTCATCCCCTCATGTGAGAGGGTGTAAAGGCACGGAGAAAGGTCCATGGCTGGATGGCCCTAATTAAAAAGGAAAATTAGATGCACTATTTTTGTAGTTTTGATTAATTACATTTATCATCCTTAGTTTCTGATAATATCATATACCATCCTTAATATCCTAAATATGAAACATAGAGGCTTAGTTCGTTAATAGATCTCCAGTAAATGTTGATGTCAATTAACATTAAAAAATTTAAGAACAATACTACCCTTAATGAAAGTTAAAATATCTTTTTTACCCTTAATATATTACCCTACTCATCTCCCCCAAATCGAAACTTAAAGCCTAAAGCCTTGTTTTTTACTTTGACGGAAAAAAAAGAATTGCAGGGAACAACTCCTTCCAAATTTTCAACAACTCCAACCCTGCTTTCACTTGTCAAGCTCGATCATTTACGATTTCTCAAAACCATAGAAGCTGAGATCTATCAATTATAAATACAAAGAGGGATTATTGAATGTATCAATTTATCATTAAATGGATGTAAAGAGACAACTACAAAGAGGGTTATTGAATGTATCTGCTTATTATTAAATGGTTGTAAAGGGAAAAGTACAAAGAGAGGGGCTTTTGATTTTTTTTTTTTTTTTTTTTTTGAGAGAAAAGAAGGGTTATTGAATGCATCTGCTTGTTATTAAAAGTACAAAGAGGGGTTATTGAATGCTCCTCCTTCATATTAAATAAATGTAAAGAGAAATTCTGGAGTTACATGTAAGAGTAAGTGATGTTAAAAAAATTTATTAAATAAATGGAAAAAGTTCTTAGTCCAGCTGAGCCATTTTGCCTCATCTCATAATAAGGTGAAATGGTCATTTCATCCCCTCATGAAAGGGTGTAAAGGCAAGGAGTAAAGGTGTCAAAATTGAAACCAAACAATGTATTGAAATTGAATCGAACTCTTTAAATCAAAATCATGAAATCATTTATTAAATAGTTCGGTTCTGATTTCAGAAATAAAACCATTTAGTTAAATGGTTCGATTCTGATTTTAAGAATGAAACCGCTTAAACCGACTATTTAGAACCGTTAATTAAACCTTTACTTTAATCCCTTAGTGCAAAAAGTCTACATATGTATAAATAAATTATATTTTAATGCTTTCGACAAGGCATACTTCTAAATCGTAAGTCTACTTTCATATATAATTAAAATTATTTTAATGATTTCCTTAGTTTTCCCTTTATTTTGTTCCTAGCTCTCTTACTCTCCTTCCCGGCAAAAACGTTTAAAAATTGAAAAATCGAAATCGATTAATAATCAATTTTAGTAAGCATTTTGAAACCGTTTAATAAATAGTTCGATTTTAGAGAAAGATCCATGACTGGATGGCCCTAATTAAAAAGGAAAATTACACGTACTACCTTTGTAGTTTAGACTACTTACATTTATCATCCACTAGTTTTTGACAATATCACATACCATCCCTACTTTCCCAAACATGAAACATAGAAGCCTAGTTCATTAACAGATCTCTGTTAGATCTTGATGTCAATTAACAGTAAAAAATTTAGAAACAATACTATCCTTAATGGAAGTTAAAATATCTTTTTTACCCTCAATAAATTACCCTACCCATCTCCCCGAAATCAAAACTCAAAGCATAAAGCCTTGTTTTTTAACGGAAAAGAAATAGTTGCAAGGAACAACTTCTTCCAAATTTCCAACAACTCCAACCCTACTTATGCCTATCAAGCTAGATCATTTACGGATTCTTAAAAGCATGCTAGCTGAGATCTATCAATTATAAGTACAAGTAAGGGTTGTTGAATGTATCTACTTATTATTAAATGGATGTAAAGAGACAACTACAAAGAGGGGTTATTGAATGTATCTGCTTGTTATTAAATGGATATAAAGACAAAAGTACAAATAAGGGTTATTGTTTTTTTTTTTTTTAAGAAATTTACTTAGGCACCCCCTTGACAGTTGGTTTACTACACAGAACTACCCTGTGTAGTTTGAACTTATACTCCACTACCTATTTGTTAACACCGGTAACTTGAAATTTGAATTGACACAAATGCCCTTAAAAATTAGACTACTTAAAACCCTTTTTTATCCATTTTCTTATTCCAATTCTTCATTTTGATATGAACGTCTCTCCTGGTCTTCCAGTTTCTCCTCCTTTGTCATTCCTTCCTCTTCAATCATACTTCTCTCGTATCTAATCGGCAATCCCACCTATGGTTAACCATTGTCTTTGGAGACTTAGGTTTCCAAAAAAACTCAGTTGTGTTTATCTAGCAATTTTGTTATACCAAAAGACTTCATCGCTGAAATTCTGCCAATCGGAGTCCCTCGCTGCCATTGCTAAGGCCGCTGACATTTCGCAGCCAGGGAAGAAGAGTCACGGGTCCCAGTTGTTGAAGCTCTCAATATCATAGTGTCACTTTTGATAGGATAACCGGCAATGGTAAATTAATCATATGAATATGTGAATACCTTTTTTGTGATCACTGAAATGATACAAAAATTTAAAAAAATCTTCTAGAGTGTTCAAACATAGTGCCGCCAAAGATCGACGTGAAAGTCTTACTCTCAAGAAAGTCGAAATTGTGATTGAGAAGAACTGAAACAGAAAAATAGTAGCCAAAATGCCAAAAATAAACTGTACCGCCTGATTACCACAAAAACTCAAACTGGGATAAATCGGATCAGAATTGAGAGTTCAGATCTGTTCTTGTGAAGAGAGTTGTGATAAAATCAAAATTGATAGGAGGTATAGAAAAATAAGGAATCAATCAGAACACTAACGCTTCAACTCAAACACCTCACCTCAATTCTTTAGAGAGAGAGAGAGACAGAGATCGTCAATTGTTTCCATTCTTCCGAAGAAACAATCGCCAAATCAGAAAATGAACCAAAGCCATCTTGAATGAAGCCATCAATGATTGGAAACTCAGCCAAAAAAAAAAAAAAAATGGAAGCACCACCACCACCACAGATAGGAAATATAAAAATGCTTTGCCTATGTCAAATGGAAACGTCTGTATTCTTAATACAATTTTGTGATTACCTATTTGAAAGGGGGAATAAGGGAGGAAGAAACTAAAGGATGAAGAAACCCTCATTGTATCGCAAATCCCCAATTCCTAGATAACTTACCTTCTCAATCTCTGTTTGCTGTTGCCGTTGGGGAAGATGGATTTGAATCTCTGTTTTGCTCTTGCGTTGGAGAAGAACTTCAACACTAAGATTTGCGATTTTTTTGGAGAAGAATATGAAAAACGTTTCATTGGAGAAGAACACACAGAGTTTAGTTGGAGAAGAAAGAGGAATGAGAGAGAGTTTCATTGGAGAAGAAAGAGGAACGATTTCGTTGGAGAACCTAAAGGATATTTAGTTCATTTTACATTCATTAAGAGCATTACTGTCTTAGAAAAAATTTCGGACATTCTCCCATTAACTTTTAACTAACAATGTGGGTTATAGTGTTATTAAATATAGTTAGAGGGGTAGTCAAGGTAACTTTTATAAAAACAGTGTAATTCTTATTAGGAAAAACCATCCTAGATGAATCTCAATGTTACTGTTAACCCCAAACCAAAGATGAAAACTTATCACGAATATCATGTCACTTGTTTAATTTAAGAAATGAAGAAGAATGTCATACCTTTTTTTTTTTTGACGATTTGAAAATTTCTTTTGTTGAAGCACTCTACCTGTGATGAAGAACTCTTTCTGTTGTTGAAGAACCTATGATGATTAGACAAACAAAGCCACTTGATTTCCAAGGATCTCACAAGCAATCAGGGTGCTCACCCCAATTTGGACAGGTATACCATATCTTGGTATTTTGAACTTTTTCCTCCCCTTGCCTGTGTGACCTTGAGATGTTTTTATATCTCTAGGGTGGAGATGACCAGCCATAAAGTCCAACCCTAAGTGAGATGCTAGCCTCCTAATGCCATATCCAGATTGCCTTTTGGCATACCTTGACAATTACCACAAGTGCCCCTAAATAATAAATAGGGACACAAAATACAAAACTGCCATTTTTTATAAAACCAAAAAGATTTTGCAACGAAAAATAAAAATAAATAATATTTTATATGTATAAATAAAAAATATTTGATGCAAAATCAAACATGATAACATTATTCAAATTGGCAGTTTGTAGGTACGCGTACACTCTTATAATTGTCAAGTCACTGGCAATGAACATTAGGCACTAAGGTCACCACTCAACGTACACGTGGTCTTACCATGAAGGACTTCACAGACCATATGTGCACTGACCGTCGAGAGACTAGTCCCCATGTCTCCCATAGTCTGAGCAATTTTGACTTGCACCCCTCTAACCTATCATGGTCCAATCAATGCCTATGTAAGCACATATCGCATCATGATAGGTGTGGTCAAGCCAAGGACTACAAAGTGGTTCATCTGAATAATCATCTGCAAAACCAGTCTATTAATACAATAGACAAAAACAATGGTACCATATAATAAATTTATAAGCCACATGTCACATATATATACCTCAAAATAGAGATAGAAATGCCCAAAGAGAATAAACCTGTGTTGGGCCACACAAAACCAACAATTCTGTGTAGTAAACCAACTGTCAATGAAGTATCCGAGTAAATTTTTCTTTTTTTTTATTTTTCAATGAAAAAAAGGGTTATCGAATGCAACTGCTTGTTATTAAATGGATGTAAAGAGAAATTCCTAAGCATGGAGGTATATGTAAGAGTAAGGGATGTTAAAAAAATGTATTAAATAAATGAAAAATGTTCCCAGTCCCACTGAACCCTTTTGCTTCATCTCATAATAAGGTGAAATGATCATTTCATCCCCTCATGTGAGAGGGAGTAAAGGCATTGAGAAAGATCCATGGCTGGATGAACCTAATTAAAAAGGAAAATTACATGTATTATCTTTGTAGTTTTGACTAATTATATCTATCACCCATTAATTTCTGACAAGATCATATACCACCCCTAATATCTCAAACATGAAACATAGAGGCCTAGTTCGTTAACAGATCTCTGTTAGATGTTGATGTCAATTAACACTAAAAAATTTAAGAACAATACTACTCTTAATAGAAGTAAAAATATCCTTTTTTACCCTTAATATATTACCCTACTCATCTCCCCCAAATGGAAACTTAAAGCATAAAGCCTTGGTTTTTACTTTGACAGAAAAGAAATAATTGCAGAGAACCACTTCTTCCAAATTTCCAACAACTCCAACTCCCCTTCTGGCCTGTCAAGCATGATGAGAGTCTTCCCATCGCTGAATGCATAGATGGCCTTGCTTGTATTGCAGTGAAAGTAACCCTATTTATAAACCACAAGAACAGAATCTTCCTTGTCCTCGAAATCTATAGAAACAAAAGACATGTCAGAAACAATTGAGTAAATTAAGAGGAAAAACCAGACAGGGAAGAAAATATGAGTTTGTGAAGCAACTTACAAAGGGAATCTCCTACTCGGAATCTGTTATGAGCAGCCCATTGATGGTAGATCTGCGTATCATTGGCATCGTGCTCTTGCCAAACCCCAATTTCTCCAACTTTGAATTCATTGGAGGCATCAGCAACTTGTGGGTTCATGATAAAAACACAACTCCTCACTTTATCGACGATAATGAGTAGACGAGATTCGGTTACGACCCATCACCGACGATTACAAGGTTGTGAAGCATTTGCAGTTTACCATTGGCGATTGGGAGGTGAAGGTCTACTCACTCAGCACTAATTCATAGAGAAAGTCTACACAATTCTCTGTGTTTATTTCACCCATTTTGAGGTTTGGGCCTTAGGTTGGAGACGGAAGAACTCTGATGCAAAAACCCAAAATCAATAGCCCATGATTATAGACCAAATGTTGACAAATTTGCTTAGTTATGAAGTATTTTAGGTTTGATCAAATTCAATTTGTAAGGTTTAGATCATATAGATTGATGCAACAAAAATCGATCAACACAATTTCGGCATCATCTCTTTTCTTGCACTCAGACATAAACAATATTCCGTTACTTGAGGTTTATTCCATATATTTTAGAAGGTTAAAATAATAATTTTTATTTTTCTCAAGTTAAAACTATAAGGGTATAATTATCTTTCAATTTTTTGAGTTTTTTCCATCAGTTAAATGAAAGCGAGTGTAATTGTTAAAAACTACTGAGTGGTAAACGATATTAATCCAAACTATAAGGATGATACATGTAATTTTTCCTAATTAAAAATATAATAGAAGATTGCCTACACTGCCATGTGGGAGAATCTCTCATACCACACTAATCAAAATATAGAAACCAGCTTCATCAATAGTGGTCCACATGATCAAGGGAAGAAAGAATGGCAGGAGGAGAGAGAGGGAGGCATCCCCACACTAATCCAGCAGAGTGTCGTTTTGCTATAAATGTGAGAAATAGATCCCCCACAGTGCTGGAATCAGGATTTTTCCCACACCCTCTCCTAATGAGCTATGGCATCTACTACTGACAATCTCTCTACATTGACAAATGTGAGCCCCTTATTGAATTATCCCCACTGCTGTTCTCTCATTGTTCTAATTTCCCCAGTCGCTTTGCGATAAACCCTTTCCCTAAAATTATTGTAGCCTTGTAGGGACATGGGTGGTTAAATGTATTTGTTCTTTAACTATGTGCGGAATTTTTTTATGGTTATTTATTTATTTATTTATTTATTTTTGATGAAATTGTTTGGAGAAATGATGGGGTTAGTTTAGTCAGTAAAGATTTTATTTTGGTGGTGTTATGTCTTGGGATTGATTCCCTGATTCACCTTAGACTCCAAGAGGGGATTTTGGTTTAGGAAACACTAGTACTATTTGGAGTAACTTTTGTTTAAGTTTTTTATTTTTCAATTTTATCTGCGTAACTATCTTATTCGTTCTTTTGGGGAAAAATCTTTTATAGTGAAGCACCTGTGTAGTAAGGATTCTATCCACTCAAAGTGGATGGGTACATATCCTGATCTACTCAAAGAATATTAGGATACATACAGATCCACTATGAGTGGGTGGGAATGAGATCCTCATTACACCTCATTACAGGGATGGCCTCATTACAGAGGATCCCAATCGCTCCTCCGGCCACTCTATCCTCTCCTCCTCTCCAGCTATTCTCCTCTACAACTTTGTCCCAGCCTTTCATTCAATTGTTAAAATTCAAGTTTGGATCATTTGCATGTACATATACTCTTTATGAAATTCTATTACTATCAATGTGGTGTGAGACCCACCTTTAGAGTGTGGGACCAACTGAATAAGAATGGTGACAGAATCAATGGGAGGAAACAAATAGATGCTGTGAACTATTCTTTTAAATTTCTATCTCAAAAGTTCGGAGTTAATGTAAATTACTCTAACATGAGGCCCCTAATATTCCAGATTTAACGAATGTTAGTTTATTTTCAATCTGGGCAGCCCCTCTGTGGTGTCACCCCTTTTCACAAAAACACCCCACGTCTGAGTCCACAAGTTAAGCCGACAGGGGTGTCGGTAAGGTTCTGATTCACCCGAAATTTATGTGTCGACCGGAGACGTCCCCGTCCTCCCACTCTGAGAGGATGTGGATCCTCTCTTGCCCTTGTTTCTATTCTTCAAGAGAATCGAATCCGTACTAGACTCTTATCTCTTCCCAGATTAGGGTAATTCTCTATTGTTGAAAGATCGACTGTTTTCCTTCTGTTACCTGGCGAATCCGAGCTTCAAAATGTCTTCCAATACCAATTGGAGCACCAATTCAAAACAGGAAAAAGCAACAAAACCTAAGATCTAGATCATGCTCGAGACGGATGAAATTTATAAAACAAATGGTGAAGGAAAAAAAGGAAGCCACAAAACCCAAGATCAAGCGATTTTCTCCGGCGCTTTTGTGCAGAAGCCACTTCCGTACACAGACTAACATTTGCAGAAGCTCAAGCCCTCTGAAAAATTGATGTAATTAGGTAAGGGCGTAATTTCTTGATTATCATCTCCATCTTCTCTGATCCCCTCTCTCTCTCTCTCTCGATCCAATGATCGAACTCAAGAAAAGCTAGGGTTTGTGCCTAAATTTGTAGTTTGGACCAATCAATGACTGAGCTGAAATGCTCACCTGGTTCTCTGTTGCTCCTTTCACCATTTCCATGGCGCAGGACTGAGGTTTCTAGTGCAAGTCGTCCTTTGCGACTTCTGAAGCTGTAATATGGGATTTTCAATGAAACCAAGTCGTAAAGGTGGAGGTTTCTTTAGACATTGTGTCCTCTGCAAATAGTACCAATGGGAACTCACACTCTGTAAGTTGTGATTTTTTTTTTTTTTTTAATTATCTTGCTTTCTATACGTGAGCTGTCTTGCGGCTTGAATCTGGAATACTTCGCCTGAAACTTGTCTTGCTTGTGAGGAACATTTACCAGAGTTGCAGTCTTGTTGCATTTCAGAGGAACATTTACTAGAGTTGCTGATTAGGTACCTTAACTATAATTTACCCCCAAAAAAAAAAGTTGTTTGGAAGAATTTCTTGGAAACAAGATTGAAATAAAATTATTTACCCAAAAAAAATATTGAAATAAAATTCCATCCTCTACATTTCAAACAGAATCAAGCTAATATACACAATTACATCTATTTCAGCTAA
The DNA here is from genome assembly GCA_028583415.1 of Protea cynaroides. Lineage (NCBI taxonomy): Eukaryota > Viridiplantae > Streptophyta > Magnoliopsida > Proteales > Proteaceae > Protea > Protea cynaroides. Next base: position 9,474,925 of record CM053265.1, read on the forward strand.
CAAAGAAGAAAAACCAAAATCCATTTCAGAGAATGTCAAACAGTAACATGATTGAAGAAACTATCAAGACCCAAACTTTATTTTCAGTTGTGTCTTTCTTCAACCGAGGAATTTCCCCAAAACCGCTAAACTTGCTAAAATATTGCTTGCTTAGATTCAGGAAACAACACTCTGATTCATAGGTACTTCATTCACTAACTGTGGAGTATCTGGAGGTCCAGTATTTCTCGATCTCCTCTGCTGTTCTTCCTGGAATTCTCCCAGCTATTAGAGACCACCTGGTAACGATGAAACATCAATTATCATTCAGAAAACACAATAAAAATAAAATAAAAGATAAAAACAGAGGATTGTGGAAGAGTTCTTTAACCCACCTCTCCCCAATCAGATTATACATTAGAGCAACTAGTGTCTCCTCATCTTCTGAAAACTCCAGCTTTGAGTCTTGACTGCTTTCCTCTGTATCAAATACCAAAGCAAAACCCACAAGAAAAAATTGAAGTCAGGGGGTATGGAAGAGAAAATAAGGGAAAACCCAGGAAGAAAAATCATTTAAAAGATGATTTACAGATGCTTTCTTCCATGAACAAACTTCCCTGAGATTAAAGAAAGTCTTTTTCTCAGATGGGTACCTTCGAAATCCAAATGCTAATACCAAATGAACTAAGGGCAGAAGCAGAGTATATTTTTTAAAATAAGGATAAACCCAGGAAGAAAAATCAATTAAAAGATGATTTACAGATGCTTTCTTCCATGAAAAAAGTTCAGAGAGATTAAAGAAAGTCTTTTTCTCAGTTGGGAACCTTTGAAATCCAAATGCTAATACCAAATGAATTAAGTGAAGAAGCAGAGTAAGAAAACAGAGTATATTTTTGAAAATTTTACCTCGAGAATCCACGGAGGTATCATCAGACGAGTGATCTAAATCAGCCATGGAAAACTACAAAAGCTTCAATTAAGTAGTTTGAATCCAAAACAAGAACAAATGAAGAAGGGGTTGCCGTCCAGTAGTATTAATAGGAGAGAGAGATTCTGAAAATCGTTTTGAGATAAGAACGGATGGTCAAGATAAGATTGCAATCAAAGACTGGTAGTTGCAAAGAGGAGAAAAACAAGAGGAGAGGGTTATTATGGGAAGTTTGATAGGTGGTTGGACCTTGGAATGGTTGGTTGGTACTTTTGTAATTAATTAATGATAAATAAAAAGGACATTATAAATGTTGTTGTAGACGGCTGGCAGTTATAATAAATGAAGTATTATAAAATACTAAAAAAAAAGTGTCTTTTCTCCACATTTACGGAGTACGTACGGATGTACCTAACAAGATTATGCTTTAGTTGGAATTTAAGAGAGCATTAAATGCAAAAGCGTCCAAATGACATTGAAACACCTTAATTACAACCCGTCAAGAAAATCCCAAAATAGAAAATTAATTTCACAAGGTTTGGTAGACTTTGGAGACCACCTCCAACAACTTCAAATTTATTTATTTGTTTTTTTTTAGGTAGTAAACTTCAAAATTGGGATTATCCAATCTTATCATTTCTAGCCTTTAGATTGGCCAATGCTGAAACTAATAAGATACTAATACGGATCAATGATGGGACTAATAAGGTAGACATATACGGTTAATACGATAAAAAAAACTAATGAAAAATCTTTATTAGAGTTAAAACTTATAAGGGTTCGTTTGATAAAACGTCTATTCTGGATTCTGAATTCTGGATTAGAATTTGAATTTTACTTTAGACTATTCTAAAATTATTTAAGAGTAAAAAAGTAATTGATAACAATTTTTAAAATTAATTTTCTGGGATGGATTCTAAAATATCTTTGGATTAAAAATATATTCGTTAATTAATGATAAATAAAAAACACTATAAATATTGTTTTAGACGACTGGCCATCATGATAAATGAAGTAATATAAAAATATTAAAAAAAACGTCTTTTCTCCACATCTATGGAGTACGGATGTACCTAACAAGATTCTCTTCGGTAGGAATTTAAGAGAGCATTAAATGCAAAAGCATCCGAATGATATTGAAACACCTTAATTACGACCCGTCAAGAAAACCCCAAAATAGAGAATTAATTTCACAAGGTTTGGTAGACTTCGGAGACCACCTCCTGCAACTTCAATTTTTTTTTTTTTTTTTTTAATTTTTGATAGAAAACTTTAAAATTGGGACTACCCAATCCTATCCTCTCTAGCTCTTAGATTGGCCAATGCTGAAACCGATAAGATACTGATATGGATCAATGATGGGATTAATAAGGTAGACTTACGATAAAAAAAAAAAAAAAAAAAAACTAACGAAAGATCTTTAGGAGTCAAAATTTATAAGGGTTCGTTTGATAAAACTTCTGTTCTAGATTTCAGTTCAGAATTTAGATTCTACTTTAGGCTACTCCAGAATTATTTACAAGTAAAAACATGTTTGATAATGTATTTTTTATAATGGATTCCAAAGTACCTTTAGAACAAAAACATATTTGATAAACACTATCATCACAATCAAAATCTAGAAAAATGGTGGGCGATAGTGGTGGGTGGTGGTCATGGTTGGTGGGTGGTGGTGGGTGGTGGGTAATGCCAGTAGTGGTGGTGGTGGGTGGTGGGTGGTGGTGGTGGTGGGGTGGTGGGTGGTGGTGGTGGCTGTGGTAATGGTGGATGGTGAGTGGTGGTGGCAGCGGTGGTGGTAGCGATTGTGGTGGTGGTGGTGGCGGTGGTGTGGTCGTGGTCGGTGGTGGTGGCGGTGGTGGTGGTGGTGGCCGTGGCGGCGGTAGTAGTGGAGGTGGTGGTGGTGGGTGGTAATAGCGGTGGTGGTAAGTGATCGGTGGTCAGTGGTGGTGATGGTGGTGGTGGTGGGTGGCAGCGGTGGCGGCACGGCGATGGTGGTGGCAGTGGTGGTGGGTGGTGGCAATGGAGGTGGTCAAGTGAGAATCAGACTCTTTTTCTTTTCCCAAAAACTTGCTCCAACATGTTGAAACAAATATTAATTACTCCAAAATTTTGGATTCTGAAGCCATTTTGAATCCGGTTCACTTTGTGGGAGCTCAAATCCAACCGGGCTTATGAAACACGCTTCTACTCCAAAATAGCTCTCTGGGAGCCAGAATCCAGAATCCAGAGTTTTATCAAACAGACCCTAAGAGTCCACCGTATCGACCAATCTGATACCGATTAAATTGGGTCAAATCTGAAACTGAAATAAAGAGTCTGCGAAACCCTCTGCCTCCAACACATTCGTGGAATGGAATATGAGAGCACCACTAGATGTCATCTACGAAACTTATGAAGGAGAAGTGGAGGGGGAATATTCCAATGGCAAGGAGGAAAACCGTCAAATGGGCATCAACAGAATGCAGTCCTTATCTCTCTACTTCCCAGAAACTGATTCGCATAGCTCGTTGAACGACAATTTTTCGACGATTGAGGGGTGGAACGAAGAGAATCGAGAGGGATTGATCGGGATACCGTTGAATGGTAAGAAGAGAAGCAATGACATTGCTGAAATTGTTGCAACTATGGTTGCGATTTATTTTTGCAAATCGCAATTTTCTTCGGATATTTTTTCTCTAAGGTTGTGTTTGATTGCAATGGGAATCGAAGGGAAGTGCATTTTTTAACTTTAAAAGAAAACTTTTGTAATGATTACAACACATTACTATGTAACTAATTCCAAATCATTTCATATTTAGTTATTAATTTACATTTCAATTTGCATTCAAATTCCTTGTATTTAAAATTAAAATAAATTTTACAACTTATTAGTATCATTACTAAATGAGCCTTACTAAATATATTAATAAATTTAAGTAGTTATTTACAATCATTTTGTGTTAGAATTATAAAAGTTTCATTTTAAATTTAAAAATTTTCCCTCCCCTTTCCTTCAATTCCCCTTGCAACCAAACATAGCGTAATGAAACCCATGATCAGGAAAATGTAAAAAAATTAGAGTTATTTGATGCATGTCCGGCCAGCATATTCTCTATAATCTCTACTCAAAAGAGCTTACATATACAAGAGAAACATCGCTTCTAATTTCCATATCATCAGCACTCGCTAGCTAACTCTTTATTTTTACTGATATCTATTTAGACAAAAAGAAGCCATGGAAGTCCAACAAGTTCTTCACATGAATCGAGGTATTGGAGAAACTAGCTATGCTAAAAACTGCAAACTTCAAGTACGTACTCCTCTCTCTCTCTCTCTCTCTAGCATTTTCTCTATTTAATTTACTTCATTTTTCAGTTGTTCTAGTAGAGAGATGTGAACTTGGGGGCCGGAGATGGGGGTGAGAGAGAATTGGAAACTGGAGGGAGGTTTTCTTTTGAAGAATGTGTCGAGCATTTGATCACTGAGCGCGCGTAAGAGTTATCCCGAAAAAGAGTAAGTAGGGTGAAGAAGACAGAAATAAAGGTAGTTTTGCTATTAAAGAATTTGAGATGATGACACATCATCAGTTAACGGTGATCATTAATAGAGGGAGTCTGACTAAACAAGGTTAGTAAGGGGTGTTAGTGACATGATTGAAAAAAAGTGGGCGCGTATCATTTAGCCAAACTATAGGAGCGGAGGTGAAAATTTTCTAATAAATTAATATAATCTAAAATCTACAAATAGGTTAGAATGTGTTTATCATTATCATAATAATATACTATCATTTCTTTATGTCTAGTGATACCAAACGATTATTTATGACTTATGATTTATTCTCATAAATGATTCATCATAAATAACTTATAAATATAAATATAAACTATATATTAAATATAGTTGTTGGAAACTATTAATTATAAGATCAATGGACTTGACAGAACTCAGGTGGAAGAAAGATTCCAATCCCATATTTCAGAAACGAGGTTAAAACTTGGGCTCCGTTTGACTACATGCTAGGTTCCCCCAGGTCTTAAAATTACAGTAAGTGTTTTATCCAAAGGCAATGATTTTGGATCCCCTTTTCTCTAAGGGTGGCCATGATTTTGCCATGGAGCAAGTCAAAAAGGGGATCCAAATCCTCTCATGCGGTAAGAGGGAACTGCAGCTCATCCAAGGGTTGGAATTCAATCAACGCGCATACCAATACATCAGTATATGTGTCGACTGAAATCCCACCCTTGGCAGTCCTTAGGTCGGCAGGCGAGGATTTCTATCCATCAAAAAGGGTTATAATTTTAAGAATTGATGGACATAAGGTGTATTACTCACATGTCAAATATATACTCAATCAAAGGAAAAATGATATTTGATAAGGCTAGAATGCCAAAACTCCAATACATTAATTGGGAATGCCTTACGGAAATATAAATCATTCCCTCAACAGCTGGTTGGCCTCGTGACTTATTTTGTGAATCAGCATTTTGAATCGGCATTTTCAATCCTTAAGATTGCCACACCACTACCAGAGCCTGTGCTTCCAAAGAGGATTCAAATCGCATCCTGCGGCAAAGGTATTGCAATCAGAATCCAAAGGTTGGAATTCATCCGACGCATATACCCATCCAAACCTTGGCAACCGAAACTACCACAAGAGAAGATTTCTATACTTCAAAGAATGGAAGAGAGAGAAGGATAAAAAAATCATGGGAGAGAACAAAAGGTATTGAGTGTGTACACAATTTTTTTAGATTCCGTTTGTTTTGATAAAAAATTTTACATGAAAATTTTTACGTGCAATATTTTACACATTAATGTTACCAAAAAGATAAAATATACTGATGGAGAAAAAGAGAATTCTTTCTCGAAAATAAACATTAGAAAAAAATTTTTAATATAAAATATTATATATAAATTATTGTAAACAAACAAACAAAACCGTAAGATTTATTATTGCACTGCATATTTTTTTTCTTTCCTTCTTTCCTTCTTTCTACAAGAAAATAGTGAATACATTCAAGCCTAGCTGATCTACTTCCAAACATGATTGGAGGTTCAAAATTGACGTTTAAAAAGATCATTTGTAATTTTGTATCAAAATATAGGAACATACACAAATCTACAGTCTATTCCAATCATTTGACAAGAACATAGTTTAAATTACTCGCATGTCGAATTTCAGATTCTAATTCAATCAAATACCTCTTATGTATTGCCATGCATACCATATATGTCCTTGCATGTGTATGAACACTCTAACATTACTATAACATTCTCTAAGTTGAAATGAAGAAAAAAAAATGATAAAAATGAAAAACCCAATTTGTTTTGTTATATATGTCAACACACATTTACACCACTTGAATGACCCCCAGCTAACAATGATTTCATAATCGCTGGGACTAGACCTCAATCTTGACCCGATCCTGAATCAACTCGGCTAATATAAATGGACCCCAAGTCCTGAACCGCAAAAGGTAAGCTGATCTGCTGATCTTGACTCTTGAGTTGGACTCCAATCTAATCCCAGTACTAAAAACCATGCCAGATCCGACCCACTGTTTATCCACACCTAATCATTATGCTCCTTTCATCCAAGTATCTCCGCATATCGATTTTGATTTTTTTTTCTTTTTTTTTTATATAGTTTTTAACTCGTAAATCTAATTGGTCTAACTAGAATAGGTAATTTTCATTGATCAAATACTACTTACTGTATTGATTAAAGCAGAAAAAGAAAGAACCCAAAACAAAGATCAAAGTGCATTCATGACCAGCAGTACTAAAATGGGTTTAGAAAATCAACATTAATCCAAATCGAGAATGGTTCAGCAGAATGAGAGACTACAAATTCCCTATGGAACGGAACCTATAAAATCCACCCTCCCAGTAATGCCAACATCCCGCTCATATGCAAGGGCATTGCACAGCTAATAACCAACAAACATAAAAACAATAGTAGCAATCAAAACATCCCAGTCCCAACACATGTGAGAGGAATAATTAGCAAGAAACAAGAAGTTTACCAGTAGACGGGTGAGGAATTAATTTGTGCCCCCTTCGGTAGCTGTTATTATAGATAATGGCACAGACCAACGAACCCATACTCTCCACGCATTACAAAAGAAGATCAAGAAAAGATGACCTAAAGCATCATATGTCTTGAGTACCAAATCATTCAAAAGTACAGATATAGGGAAATGCTATATATATTCTTAAGTCCAGATTCTAAAGGACTTGCGATGCAGAGTGTAGAGTGCAGACACTCAACTAGATGGAACTTAGTCTAGCTGCCAATGCTGCTAATGGACCGGCTGCTCAAAAACCATGAATCTTGATGCGTTCCTTCTTCACAATGCCAGCCTGGTAACACATAAATAAGAGGGGGAATGATGATCAACTTCTTAATCTGCATGCAACAAAAACAAAAGCAGTGACAATGGTTGTGTAAATGGAGAAAAAGGACCACCTGAACAAGGAAGGTGGATACATTCTTTCGCTGATCACCTTGGAGCTGAATTACCTGCAGCCACATATAACAGACCATCCATCAGATATGCCATTACTAACAGCACAAAAAATAAAAAAACCATCGAGGAATTATCAACAGACCTGGCCTAGCTCTGAGTCCTGGACGACAGTACCATTGCAACAGAATTCCTTCTTGAGGTCCTTGAGGATCTTATTGTAGCTGAAGTCCTTCTTCAAACCCTGCACTGTTGTCAGGCTTTTCCTACCATTTCGCTGCTGTACGCGAACATGCACATACTCTTTTGTCCCAGCACTTGAGTCGTCAGCATTTGCCTCTGCAAAAGGGTCTGCCTCGCCATCCAAAGAGAAAAGAAAAAGAAAAAAAAAGCTTGGCTCAAATAGATATTATTAGAGGAAATATCAACACCACAATGATTTGTGATTTTTCCTAACTTGACCAAACACATTTATTTCTCCTTCATTATATTTTTATACAAACATTTAAAAGTAAAGGTAGATATGCCATTTTATGTCCTCCGTCTTCTCCTTCCCCAAACTCCTCTCCTTTGGATTACAACTCCTCCGCTATGAGCCCACGACTCATCACCTTTCCCAACAACCCTCATCCATTTACAATCCTCCTTTGCTATAAGCCTGTGTGACACCAAGTCCAACAATTGTCAACCATGACAACCGAGTTGCTTGACTTACTGCAGCAGTTGCCTGACGATTGCAAAATCAATAATAGGGGTGTGTGGTGGCATCCCACCAATCTCTCTCCATCTTTCTATATCTGCCAGTGCACTTCCATTCTTGGTCTCCAACATCTGTAGAACTCTGGTGATACTCTGATGAATAGATACACAAGTGGGGCTCAAGAATCCCCAATTTCAGGTTTAGAATTAATTTTCAATGGTTTAGGGGTTTCATGGGTTTAAGATTTATGGTTCAAAAGTTTCTTAATTTAAGGTTAATTGTTTTTCAGTCTAATGGCGTTTCCTTAGATGACCATTTCCAGCAACCCATTGAAGGAGATGAGGACTACGTCTTAAGCAATGGAAAATAGGCGGTGTAATCGTGTAGATGAGCGAAGGCTTGAATATGGAAGGCACTTAACAACCCATTAACAAACAAAATAAAATACGGAAACACAATATAATAATCCCAAGAAATAAAGGAAAAAAAACAGAAGTAGACATACCGAAGGTAGTAGGAATCTGGATGTCGAGTTCAGACATGAACCTTGGTTGTTGAAAGTTGATGAACGGCAACAAGTGAGGCCTTATTCGCTTTCTAATTTGAAGGAAAAATATGCTCAGAGCTAGAACAGTACTTGATTAAAACAAAGATTTAACAGTAATGATCAAATCTAGGATCAAATCTAGCATCCCACCATACCACATGCAAGTGACCGATGCAACCAAAATAAGTTAAACCTACGCACTAAATCCTCATAGGAAGAATTAGAATGTTTTAAACAGTTAAAGAAGATGTTCAAAGACCAAAAATTTCTATAACCTCCACTAGGTAACTTCATGGGTATTTGTGATGCAGATCTGGATCACTCAAGAAAGGGGGCCGCCAGATGTTATTTGGGCTTGGCCCATTGGGCCAGCCTAAGGTTAGTTGGACAGAAAAGGTAGCAACTCAGCCAGGCCTCCTCAAACTCACCGCCAGCAGCAGTAGCCAACAGTAGTTTTAGGACTCTTCATTGATTAGACAAATAATTTAGATGTAACCCTACCTTGCCATCAATTTGTTTGGATGCGTTTGGGGTCATAAAAAGAAAAATGAAAATGCCAAAACATCACCAGAAGTTGTCTTTGGTCATTTAAGTACCAAAAGTGAGAACTGGTACAGAAAACATCAACCGTGCATATCACGGCTTTAGGGACCGGGATCGGCTTGCCCGTGGCAATCCTGACTCAGTCCCAGGTCAGCACTTGATTTCGGATTATTTTCACTCGTGCATTCCCCATTCCATGCCTTTTGGGAGCCGATCCACCCCAGTGTTGATCGGAGGAATCTGGGAGCCCAATATTTGAACCTTGTGCGTAATAGTACATTTTCAAAACATGAAATTAACAGGTGAAATAGGACATCCGTACACATAAATGACAAAATACGGGTGCATCAATGTCTTAACTCCAAATTTGTATTCCAAATAGGTTAATCCTCACCCAGAGATTCCAACAAATCAAAAACACAGCATTCTAAAACAACAAAGAACTAGTCTACACCAATCATGTACAAAAATTAAAGAACAGTTTCTGCAGTAAACAAAACAAACAGAACGGAAATTTCAAAAAAAAAGAAAAAGAAGAGAGAGACGTACAATTTTCCTCTAAAATCAATAAATTTGCAAGCAAATAAAATAATGTACGGCAAGAATTTCCAAGGCCGACATAAGAAAACAAAAGTGGGGTTAAAAAATCAACAAAAGCACACAAGTCGACAGTCAGGAACAAGTGTGTGTAAGGTAAAACAACAACAAAGAAGCGAACCATGAATTAAAGCCCTAGTAACCCACAGAAGTTGGGGGAAACCCCAAATACAGCCAAATCTCTTCATCAAGAACTTCCCACAAAGAATATAACTAAATCAAATCACTTCAACAAGAATATATCTACATCATTAAATGGAAATCCTCTCAATAAAAAGAAAGACAGAGACGACAATCAATAAATAGCGAAATCAAAACCTAAATCAAAAGGATCAGCGCGAGAGAAACCTAACAGGAATACAAGCAGATCCTCGTTACGTCAACGTTAATATTAAAAAAAAATCATATAAAAGCTTAAAAATCAGAGATAACAAGATCAGATCTTAAAATAAAATCATAATAATAATTTAAAAAAATAATTCAGACCATGAAGGAGAGAGAAGATACCTGATCTGAGAATTAGAATTTTGGTCGGCGAGTGGGTTGATAATGAAGAAGAATCAAAAGAAACCCTAAATCCAAGATAACCCCAGAAAAGAAAATCGCCGGAGGTACAGAGGAAAAAGGGGAAAGAAAGATATAAGTTGGGGAGGGGTTGTTAGGATAGTTTTAATGGTAGAGAATGGCATCAACAAAACCCCTTCCTTTCTATTTCTAAACTCTAGAGTTTTTTTTTTCTTTTTTTTTTTGGTAAAAAAAACCCTTGAGGTTAGTGGGTTAAAAAATTGGACTTAGCCGCCTCTAGAGGTTTGTCGGTTGGTTCCTCAGTAACCACCTTTTGACCGTCCAGGCTTTCTTGGATTAACGGTTTGGATTAAATTCTTTCGTCACGTGTTTAATATAAGGAGTAGAGTCTACGGTGGTTCGTAGCATATCCTCTGCGGCTCCTCTCTGGACAGTTAGACATGAAAACAACACCGTGCGTATAACGCACGCTTACTCGGACTCCGACCTTGTCCTGTGGGATCCAAATCCTCTCCGGTGGCGGACGGTTTCAATCAAGATCTAAGGGCTAAGGTTTATCTGATGCGTATATCAATATATATCGGTATGTGCATTGGATAAAATCCAACTTTTGACCGGCCATCCTATTGCTGGAGAATATTTCTATCTTGTCCCGTGACCCTATATCATTCCGGATTCACATCCTCTTCCCCCAGTGATTTTGGAGGAGGGAGGATGCCTCCATTGGATGGCCGACACGTGGGCTCGAGTGAATATAAGCCCTCCATTCGAATCGATATCGAACCGACAAGCTGAGCAAACAGGGGGTGTCGGCTTGGATGGAGGGCTCGGATTCACCTGAGCCCCACATGTCGGCCATCCGACAGGGGCATCCCCCTCCTCCCAAATCATTGGGGAGGAGAGAATTTGAATCCATCCCGCTCCGACTCTATATTTGGATGATAAGAAGAGAAAAAAAATTTAATAAAACACAATTAGTGTTTTTTTTAATAAACAATGAAACTTATTTGTTGATTTGTATATTATACAAAAATGACAGATTACAATTATTCTTTCAATAAATATGCACATAAGAAATTCAAACAGTACCAAACCAATTGGATCCAAAAGAGCCGATTAAATCGTATATGAAGACTATCATCTAGAGTCATCCACCAGGAAAGAAAAACACAAAACCCCAATCCCTATGCGATGAGTCACCCACCGGGAAAGAAAAACACAAAACCCCAATCCCCATGCATATGAAGTTCTCGTAATATCTCTTGACGGTAGCAAATACTCACCTCCAATCAAGAGAAGACATGTATCTAGACCCTTCTTCCAATGATGAACATACACGTGTTGTCCCTTGTAAATGGGCAGGCATATGCCACCACCCAGGGAAGATAAACTCAAAGGTTATCCCTGTGATCTCGGGGATAATCTTGGACTCACATAATTATGGAAAGATCTCCAGAGACAGTCATGTAGTAGCTGGCAGAGGAATATCCCTCAAGAAAGATCCTCATCCAAACCGGGATTGAGGGATTTGTTCGGATAAATCTTCTGTACGATCCATCAAACAGACTAGAAGATCTCAGTGCCCTTTCTCCTTTTTAACAAAATTTTTATTTGCTTAAAAGAATGGGAAAGTTGAAAAAGAAAAAAGGAGTTATGGATTCTTGCAAATTCATTTTTATGGTCAGACCTCCATGATTCCTTGAGGTAGTACCTACCAATAAACAATTCCCTCGTCAAAAAAAAGAAAAGATTTGAAGGTTGCTTGCAATACTATCAGGGCGGCCATTGCGAGCGATATTCACTTTCAAGAGTCATGAGCCTACGCCTATACCATTACTCTCGAAGAGCTCATCAAAGAGCTAACGGATGAGAAAGAAAAGGAGGAGGTGGAATTTCTTTCAACTATAACATTTATTACAACATCTTATGGTCGAGAGCTTGACAAACTGCAAAACCTATGACTTGATCAAGTGGATCATCAACCGAATCCGTTGTATATAGTCGGGCCCTTGCTTGTTGCCTCCGTTTGTGATCGTAGACCACCTTCCATTTGGTCGTGCTGCTATGATGTAACGTGCAGTCATCCCGAGGCAGCAGGATGTATGGTATAGGGCCCTCTATTTCCTCTCCCTTAAAGTCTCAATGGGCAGAGCCTAAAACTAAGAAGACTTAGACTCAAATTGATTCCTCCCTTCTACCATCGAGTTCAGTCGTTAAGCGTAACGAGACTACAGCGAAACCAAACTCACTACCTTAGACCATCGTATAGCGGCATCTAGGCACCTAGAGTAGCCGGGTAGCACTAGCACGAGAAACTCACTCGCTTTCTTTCTTGATTACCAAGCGCTTTCTAACTTAGCCCTTATTAGATTAGTCACTAAGCTAAGCCGACACTTTTTTTTTAGTATAGATTTCGTTACGTTAGAAGAGCCCCTTAGCGAATTGACCTTTGGTTCGCACTACACCATATAGTCAAGTCACCCCCGCCGCTGTATAAGCTCGTTCATATATACTCTCATTCAAATGCGGAGGAAGTTCCACCCACCTCGGGCGGCGACAGGGGAGAAAATGAGACTACTGGTTGGACCATATCAAACGCAACCGCCCTTCCATAATCAAATAGCCAAAGGGAGAGACCTGGCTAATTATGATAATGAACGAAATGAACTAAATAAAGAAAACGCAGCATCTATCCACTCCCATCAAGAGATCATCCGCTGCAAATCGCCGAAAGGGAAAGTGGAACATAGTCCCCGGATGATATGGAGCTGAATCAATCACCTATTATAACGGAATGAATGCCGGGCGGAAAAGAATTTAAAAGCCCAGTTTGCGGGCCGTTATATAGGGTGGTCTACGATCCTCGCTTGCTTCATGATTCACACCTTCCTGGATGGTTGGGTTCGAGTTGCTCTCATGACCACCCTTGCTCTAGTAAACCTTTCCGGCTCCTTGGCTGAACACCAGCCCCAACGAGACACGGAAAGCGGGCATTTTCGGGAGTAGCCCGCTCTTCTTCATACACTTCCCGGCACATACATTAAGGGAGCCATTGAAAGGTGACTCACGACCAATGATAGGGAAAACATGCATTCAGGTTCTTTTCTCGTCGGGGGCCGATAGGTGGTGGTATCACACCCTTCATAAGGAGTTTGATGAATAGAGGGATAGAAAAAGCTACCGTCACTATTTTCGTCGTCCTTGCTCAACTTTGGATGCGGGCGGGCCCATGCCATGCACGGGATCAGTCCCCTTGTCATATATAGCATGGAGATCCCTTTCCAAAATTCTTGCTTTCCCTTTCCACTCAAATGTCTTCGCACCACGTGGCTGCCCCGTCCTCCAAGATAGACCATTCCTTTCGGTCCACCATTTCAATCTCCCCCCGTCCAGATGGAGTTCTTCTTCTTTCTCCACCACCCCCGCTCCAAATTGGGATCCAAGTTTGTTCGCGTGGCCCTTCCTCCACCTCCCGCTTTCCTCCATCGGACCCCACTACCTCGTAAAGGCGTTGAGATCTTAAAGGATCCCTCTCCAAGTGGGGGGGGAGTTGATCCGTATACGTATGCCCCGCTTCGAATGGAAACTAAACCTTAATAAATAGATTGACCTTGGGAGAGAAGGCGAAAGGGGGTGAGGACCTGCCAGCGTGGATATCTTAGGTTCTGATGAATGAAACTGGAATTTGCAAAAAGAAAGTCTCACTCTAAGAATTCTCAGCTTTGAACCTTTGATCCGGGGGCCCTCGTTCTATCCACTAACCATGTAAGAAAATGATGGGTGGCGCTGTAGGAACCAGTCGGATTCGAACCGACGAATAGAAGTTTCACAGACTCATGCCTTAGCCACTTGGCTACGGTTCCCTATCAATTCCATGTCTTTCCCCCTTGTCCGACTTTGCTTCACAGGGTGATACCAATACGTATATCAGACGGAATGCTTTGGGAGGAAGGGCACAACATAGGTGGAGATGGATTTTCATAAAGACTATATAAAACTTGAGAATCTAAGAGTTCTCCTTACCTGAACCTTTTCCGTGGCGATAGTATATAGAAGCATTTAGGGATTTGTTGATGATCCATGATTACAAAGTTGATCAAGCCTCTGAAACCGGACTCTTTCTTCCCTCTCGATTCCATCCATATCCCGAACCTGAACCTGAAATCTGAATGATCTGGAATTCCTTACCAATTTCGTAAATCAACTAAAGGGACAGACCGGGAGGGAAGAGATAAAGCACCCCACTTAATTTTTCTCTCCATCTCTAGAAAAAAAAGCTTTGTGTGCTCTGTCCTTCACTCCAAGACGCCTTACCGGTGCCTTTCCTTTAGAGTTGTTATTAATATTAGGCTCACCCGGCAGGGGACAAAGAGAGTATAGTCAGTCAAATGTAGTTTTAGTGCAAGCAACCTCGATTCCTTACTAAAATTATTTATTGTTTTTTTTTTATTCTAATCTAATGAATAATAGTTTTATTAACGACTGGGACACCAAGGGAGACGCACCTACTTCCCTGACATTGATTTATCAATTCGAGCAACTTGCACTACTTTTGATTCTCACCCACCCAGCGTAGAAAACCCCTAACCTAGGTTAGCAGCGTAGAAAATGGAAGTGCGCGCTAGCAGCGAAGAAAACTACATGTCGCTAATGCGCCCCAGCAAGAAAAGGCCTACTCTAATCATAAGGGTGGTCGTAGATCAGCTTTTCTTGCTGTTGATCGAAGACCACCCTATATAAACGGGCGTTAGTGCCCCTGCATTTTGAGTTCTGGCGCGCGCCTTACTTAACCAAGCAACTCCAGAGCGCGCTAGTGCGCCAGAACAAGCAAGCAAGGGATGAGCCCAATGAAGAGTAAGCTGATTTACAACCAGCCTGTCACACCCCAATTCTGATCCAACCAGAATGGTGTGAGTGAACCGTCATTGAACCAACGATTCACACCAGGATCTCGAATAGGCCGTGTCCACCCATACAAACCATTACACATAACCACAATCAGAATATAAATATACAGCGGAGGACTTTAAATAGAATGAACTGAGTATCTATTGATAATTTAAATAAATATCCCATTATTCAAATTCAAACACATAAAATAATAATCTTTTACATCTCTTAATACCAAGCAAAAATAATTGAAACAATTAAATAAAAATCCATCACAGGTACACGCAGAAAGGGCACTCGCATGAAGCATCATGCTCGTCCTCTCCTGCTTGTACATCCACAGCAGCCACACTCCCATACACCGGAGCATTTACGTAATCATCCACAGTGTAACATGCATCAACATCTAAAAAACAATGTACGTACAAAGGGTGAGCTCACAACACAGCTCAGTAAGACAATTAGACAGTTTCACAAGATTATGCATGAGTAACAATCAATTTTATATTGTGGTCTGGTTTTAAGTTTGCAATGTGCTATAGAAAGGTTTAGTGGCCCCCGCACCTCTATACACGAGTGTGTGGCATCGCACAGTAGATCACACTACCACCAACCCACATGCACCCATCATGGAATAGAGATAGAGCTAAGGTATACCCGCACCTCCCCTGATACTCTACCCATACCAAGTACCTAAGCCCCCATCGGCCGGGCTTGCAAACTGGGCTCGCAACTAACCAATCCTATATGTCAACAATGTATGCTCTATCCCAAAGACAGCCTTCTACGGCATAGAGATAGAGCTAGAGCGTGCAGGCCGGGCCGGAGACCACAATACCTCACCTCCCCCTGATACCCTATCCGCAACTAACCCACTAGGATAGAAACAATACGCAGGTAGATCCTATCCCAACATAACTCCCTACGGCATAGAGATAGAGCTAAAGCATCGTGGACAAGCCAGCGTCGACTCGGAATCCTCAGTACCACACAACGATGGCCGGGACAACATCAATATCAGAGACTACCGTACCACGACCTTCCCCTGATACCCCACCCGTACCAAGCATGTTAAGACAGAATACTACAAAAGTGCTAGTGTGAAGAGCGATCCCAGGCCCATGCCCCACTCCACACACCAACGAAAACAATCACATGCCTAACAATCACATCCTATGAATGCATGAACAGTAATAATAACTGAAAATAAAGGATGGCATGTGAATATGCATAAACATCACATCATAGATATTCAATGATTAACAACGATTTACTATCCATTAACTATTAGGTTTAGGTTAGATTCCCTTACCTGACGCTCGTTCGATAACTTGCTCCACGTCGCAAGGTCCAAACAATATGTCACAAAGTCCTACAATATTATTAGGGTTTCATTAAAATAACATTCTTAGAGTTTCATGTTGGTCGGAAACCAACAGGGTTACAAATACCCTCACAGAGCTGACCGGTGGCATATACCGGTCGCAGCTCTGTGGGAAAGACTGGCGACCGGTATGGTCAGCCGATCCCCACAGATAACCTCCCGAGAGGTAGCGGTCGCAACATACCGGTCGCACTATGTGCAACCGGTATAGTCGACCGGTATGTCTCCGGAAGACCATACATGGGTTTTTCGATTGCCGACGATCATCCTCCATGGATTTTCAGGGTTTCTCCTATCCATTCTAAGTCTAGGCTTTGAGTTAGGGTTATCCCCAACTCATTCAAGTCTCGTTTCGATGAATATCATCTCGAAACTCGAATCAAGGGTTTGACGGCAACTTAGGGTTTATTGGTCAATTTAGGGTTTTAGATCAATACCTACTTTGCATGGTATTGATCCACCCACACAACTAACATAGGGTAAGAAGAGGGATTCAAACACTTACCGTTGACAGGAATAATGAGAGCGTCGTCGAACGGTAATGGCGGCACCTCCTTCTTCTTCCTAGCTCCTTCTCCTTTCCAAGCTCTTTCTCTTCTCTAGGGTTTGTGAGAGACAATGGAAAGGATTTGAGGAGGGTTAAGGGTGTATTTATAGGCTGAAAATAGGGTTTAGTAACCCTACTAGGATTAGGAAACTTCTAGGATTCGAAATCAGGAAAGCGGGACCCGCAGAGACCAATTTCCAGATTCCCGCACATAGCTGCGCAGGCCATACCGGTTGACCGGTACCAAGACCGGTACCATCGACCGGTATACCTAAAATCAGATATAATTGGTCCACTTCGGTCCGATTTTGTACCTGTTTATTATCCGCTTGCCCCGTCTGGCCCGGTGATGATCGGAAGACCTGTCATGACACAAAACCAAGGTTAGACCGGGTTTTCAGAGTGCGGGTCTTACACAGCCTGCGGTCGAGCTGATCGTAGAGCACTCTCTCCTGGTGGTCGAGCTGATCTACGACCACTCTCTCCCGGTGGTCGAGCTGATCGTAGAGCACAGTTGCCTTGACTCTGTTAGGGGCGCAGTAGTTTGATTGCTGGGCGTGGGAGCGCGCAACTAAGTTGCCCGTGTTTTACTCAAATAGGGGCCTTTAGCTATAGTGGGGCCCTTGATTCTTGGGTTTTCTTCGCTCCGTAGTTTGCATCCTTGAGCGCCTCGTGGCTTTTTGGCCAGGGGAAGAGGAAAATTATAAAAAGAGAGAAAAGAGATAGAAAAGAAGAAGATTGAATAGATTATCTCGAACCTGCCTCCGCCGCCGTCGCACGAACCATTTATGATGGCCGCGTCTGGGTGGATTGTGGTGCTACCATTCCTTTAGGATACCTTTTGGCTTCAGTAAAAACTCAGGGGGTAGAGTTTTTATAGATATTGAGTTTGTACGGTAACTCAACTTTAAGTATGGAATTGACTTTGTTGGTTGAGTGGAGTTACGGTAGTTCAATCTATAAAGGAAGGACAATGGATCGCACTTGGCTCAAAACCACCTAATGGTGGCTCTCTACTCCCTCAAGACTTGCTTCTAATTTTTTTTCCCCCCTTTTGGGATGGGGGGGTAAAAAAAAAAAATTTGGAAAAAAAAAAATTTTTTTTTTATTTTTTTTTAGACATAAAATACTTCTTTTTTTTTCCTTCACCCTTTGAAAGAACAAATTCAAAAAAAATGATTCAACCTCAGACCCATTTGAATGTAGCGGACAACAGCGGGGCTCGAGAATTGATGTGTATTCGAATCATAGGAGCAAGTGATCTTTGCTGTATATTTACGTACATATACAGAACTCAAACGTGATAACGGTATGATAATACGATATGATACCAATGCAGCAGTTGTCATTGATCAAGAAGAAAATAAAAAAGGAACTCGACTTTTTGGTGCGGGAATTGAGACACAGTTGAATTTCATTAAAATAATCTAATTATCTCCCGAGGTATTATAAATGCTAGTCGATGAGACCATGGTATAATAGTCTTGTATCTGAAATAGATCAATTACAATTAGTAGATTGTGTCTCACGCATATACCTTTAATAAAAAATTTGAATAAAAAAAATGGAACATGTTGATTATTTCAAAACTAGGAGGCAAAAATAAAGAAATTTCAATTTATAGTTCGTCATGGGTAGGGACACTATAGCCGATATAATCACTTCTATAAAAATGCTGACATGGAAAGAAAAGGAACGGTTCGAATAGCATCTACTCATATCATTGAAAACTATACTTTGTTTAAAAACTTCTACGAGAAGGTTTTATTGAAAACGTTAGGAAACATAGGGAAAGCTACATATATTTTAGGGTTTCAACCCTGTGACATAGAAGGAATAGGAAATTTTTAACATTTAGAAAGATTTTAAAGCGTATCAGCCGACCCGGTCTACGAACTTTGTTGCCAACTATCAACGAATTCCTAGGATTTTTGGTGGAATGGGGGTTGTAATTATTCTTACTTCTCGAGGTATAATGAAAGATCGAGAGGCTCGATTAGAAGGAATTGTTGGATCAATTTTGTGTTATATATGGTGATCCTTCTGGTATCCGAATTTTCTCCTTTAATTCTTATTTTTTAAAAAGAGAGGAAAGGCGGGTTGTCTAATACCACTCCTCCTCCATTAGTTGATACTTCAAGGAGGTTACCTGGAATGAAAGAACAAAAAAGTCTTCATAAAGTGAAGGATTCATTACTGATTCACTTCCCAATAGTACCGGGTTTGCTTAGATAATGAAGACCGACTCGAGGTTCAAAAGTTCAAGAAACTGATTTTCTTTCAAGGAAAGGAGTAGATTCGGAATTCAGGTAAGGAAGGACAAATATGAAAATAAGGGCTTTTGTTCGTAAAATTTGTGAAAAATATCGACTGATCCGTAGGCAGGGATGAATTATAGTAATTTGTTTCAATCCGAGACATAAACAGAGACAAGGGTAATCTTTCTAAAAAGGCACTTTCTAAAGGACCCAATGTTTTTATAATTGATCTGCTTTGACATGAAATGGATAGATTATTTCCTAATATCTCTGACTCATATTTATGAGAAGAAAAAATATGACAAAACCTATACCAAGAATTGGTTCACGTAGGAATGGACGTAGGAAAAAAAAAAAGGACCAGACGTACCTGATTGCGATCAGATGTAGGAGCGTAGCGTTCGTTTAGGAGCCACCGCATACGTTTACTCTGGAATTGATTTGTGAGATTTGCGATCGCTCTTTCCTCCCGCCTCGCTGGTCCTCTAAATCCCCTTGAGTATTCAAAGAAAAATTGTTTAATCATTCAATGGATCAAGCAAGGTGTTGATTTCTCTTTTCAAATCAAGGTCTTCTTCGAAAGAACCAGAGTTAGCTAAGTAGCTCGAGCAGGAGTTTATGAAAGAAAAACGAAAGACTGGGGCACGGTGGAAACCAGAGATGGAATACCTAGGTCGCAAGGCAAGGGAGGACAGAACCCCACTTCGACTCACCAAGGAGAAGGTAAGTACTGTTACATCGTTTCTTCTGAATGATATAGATCAATGCCTGGACTGGGGGGGGCATCGACCCATGGGAAAACGTTTGCAAATGCAACCATGAATCAAACCAGTTCGAAACATTTAGCTGTCGACGGACAAACTTTGCTGGAACGTCGACCGCAAATGAAGGATGGCCAGGCCCCGGTTCCCAGGGTTAGGGTATTCCCTATTATGAGCCTACTCAGATCAGAACTAAACTAGTTGATTCTCTTTCGCCTATCGGCCGGCCGGCTTGTTGCAACCTTTGCATTTCTTGCTGAGATCCCAAGTCTCCAAGTGGGCCCTCTTGGCCACCCACGACCTTGGCTTTTTAGAGAATCTCGCTCCTGTGTCATAGGACTTGTAGCTCAGCAGTCCACCGGGTGGGTTTGTTTATCCTTCCAGTTTTGAGTGTTTTCTTGGATATTTATTGCGGCCCATAGGCGCGATGTACCTTGTGGGGGGGGGCGGTCCCTTGGACATAGTCCTTTCAGGCAGTGGCCGTTTAGTCCATAGTCCATTGGATGGTCGGTGCAAGGCCAGAAATTGGAACACATTGATTCCGCTCATTCCCGTCCTTCGCTTCAGGGCCTGTCCCTCGGTGTGGTCAGTACTCCATACTGTCGGGCAGCGAAGCTTACACTTGTTCACTAATTATGATGGTTCACCAGGGCCTCTTTCCTCCTCCCTTTTCTGCTCACTCGTAGGGGTTCGGACCCCCACAAAGGGGGAGGGAGTCGACTGAACATCTCAGCCATTGGCGGGAATTTCGCCCGCATCCGATCCCCAATTCTTGTTCACCCCAGAGGATCGTGTTGGGTGAATTGTGACCTCGTACGATCGTGTCAGGTGAGCAACAGCCGCTTCGTCACAGTACTTACTTATGGGCTAACAGGTCACACTTTGGCCAAGTATCCTACAAAGAGACTCCCGAGAGCCAGATGTATTAAAGGAATGGCCATAAGAATAGGCACATCATGACATCGTAAGATGTCTCGCCCAAATGAATTAGTTGGTACTAGAAATGTTAGAAAAAGTGAACGAAAAGAGTAATAAGAAGTGAAAAGGACAAAGACACTTCCCAACCAGAAAGCAAAGTTCCCACTAATGGTATACTTAGTGTAAGCGAGCTCTAAGATCACATCTTTGGAATAAAATCCAGCTGGAAAAGGAAATCCAATTAGAGATAAGCTGCCCATGAGCATCATGGCATAGGTAAAAGGGAACGAGGAGGCAAGCCCCCCCATCTTCTGCATATCTTGCTCATCCGACATGGCATGAATCACCGAACCTGCACTCAGGAATAGTAATGCTTTGAAAAACGCGTGATTCATTAAGTGAAAGACACTAACCGAATAGTTAGAAATGCCGCAAGCAAAGATCATATAGCCTAATTGACTACAAGTTGAATAAGCTATGACCCTCTTTGGATCGTTCTGTAATATTCCAGAAGTTGCCATAAGGAATGACGTCGTAGCTCCTGCAGAAGTAATAACAATCAAAGCCATAGGTGGGTATTCAAATAAAGGGGAGCACCTTGCTATCATGAAAACGCTAGCTGTTACCATAGTAGCTGCATGAATCG
>CM053265.1:9497093-9577963 GCA_028583415.1 Protea cynaroides
GCAGCACCAATAAAAAGTAAAATACAAATAAGAGTTATGGCATTCAATCTCATATTGCAAGAAATTCTCAAAAGAAACATCTTGTTCTTTCTTCAACAATTTCTGATCTCTAGTGGACCTCTCAGTAGGATTCGAACCCAGATGAAGTTCTGACCATCTGTCAGAGAAAAAAGAACGAATTGATCTTGTAGGATTCCCGAGAAATTCTTCGATTTCTTCCGAAAGCAGATTCTTATTCATCTACTTCTCACGTTCCGTGAATAGCCGGGACATTGAGGAATATCCAGAAAGGCATTTCGGGAATCGGTCTGATTCTATCTCTGTTCGTTCCGTTTGAAGAAAGGAAGGATCCCAAATAATCGATCTTTCTTTTAGTTGTTGAATCTCTCTTTGATTGATCAATGTGTGATATTTCGAATCCTCATTACTAATGGAATCGAAACGATCTCTGGATTGATCAGTGCGACTTCATAAAAAGCAATCAAAGATAAGATCGAAGAGAATGAAATGCACGTGGTGGTCATTATAACGGTTCCTTCTGATCCTAGAAAACGTCCAAAAAAACCAGCTACGGAACTACCGAGCAGGGGCAAAAATACGATAAGTAGATACATCAGATCGAGTGTTGTTTGTTTTCATATAACCAAAAATCAGACAATTACAGAGCGGCCTGTGATGGAGATTGAGAAAAACATAAGGAATGGTGCGCCAAGCAAGAAAAGCTTATTGTAGACCACCCTATATAACGGTGGTCGTAGATCAGCAGCAAGAAAAGGTTGGCCGTAGATCACTAACGTGCAACGATGCTTTAGTTGAGTCTAAGAATGTGGTTTTTGCTAGTGGATTGGAGCGGCTTTGCTATCCCATGCAAGTGAAGGGCCAGTCCTCCAATCGTGAACCTATCCATTTATCTACCACATCGGGGTGAAAGAATCAACTCCAGTGCACCTAGCGCAAAGAGGTTGCGCGTGCTTCTCTTTCATCTGATACATTCTTCTTGCTTGAACTGGATGTAATAAGAATGCTTGGCTTGGTTGCAGGCCAAGCAGCTGGAGGACATGATGGCACGAGCGGCTCAGTTGCAGGAGGAGCTAACGACTGTCACAGCAACTTCGGCCGAGCGAGAGAGAGCACTCCAGGCCGAGGTTGGATCTTGTCAAGCGCACTGGATCTATTGTGGATGTTCCTGCAGGAAAGGCAATGCTAGGGCGTGTGGTCGACGCGTTGGGAGTGGGGTTGGTTTTCTCAGGAGTCAGTTATGTTACGTTAGTTGGCTCGTCTTGTTGCAACGGGTTATGCGCAAGAGTACGGAGTGGACTACGATGAGACCTTTGCATCGGTTGCAAAGATGACCACTACCACTGTTCGTACCTTAATTGTTGTTGCTGCAGTCAAACAGTGGCCCAACTCTCATCCCAGTTAGATGTCAAGAACGCATTTCTTCACGGCGATTTACATCAGGAGGTCTTTATGCAGCTTCCCCCAGGCTCCCCCATACTCTTCTTTTTCCATTTTCCAATTCGATCCGATCCATTCGTTCGTAGAGCTATTTACTCGATCCCAGACATTTCTGGAACACCTCTAATAGAGGGGCAAATAGTCAATTTTGAAAGAACCACTACAACATTCTGGAGTATTTACGACGGTTGTTTTCCGTCGTTAATACTTATTACCGTCACTATTACATTTTTACCGACGGTAATTTACCGTCGTCTATGTGTCATTAAAAGTGGCGTCGTAAATGTTAACGACGGAAAGTTGGATGTGTCTGGAATACCCTTATATACAACGAAATAGTTCTGTCATCTTATATGCCCTTATTAACGACGGTTCGATATCGCCGTTAATATATATACCAATTGCGATGGACATATATCACCGTCGTAAAAATTTCTATAGAGACGGAAACATACCCTCATGTAAAGAGGCATTTACAATGGTAATATATTTTTGTCGTTCCTTTTACGACGGTACGTTCCCGTCGTAAAAGGAAGTGTTAGTATTTTTAATGACGGTTAATGCATACCGTCGTTAAATATTTTTCTTTAAAAATATATCCCACATATATTAATTACAAATTTTCCTATAATATATTCATATTTTTCTCATTTCCATACATCCACATTCCACACACCAAATACATCATATCTAAATTCAAACTTCCATAAAAAAATTTTGAAATACCAAAAACACATTGTCATTAATTCAGAACATCAAAATACTTTAAATACATTGCCATAAGACAGTTCCAAAAACTTGACTAATTGTTCATTACATTAACACATTTAACTTCTAGAGTTTTTATATATTTAGATCAATTTTTTTCCCAACACATCTACTTCATTCATAGTTCTTCTTCTTCAGCACCATAAGTCTATAGAACTCCCGCATCTCCGGCTATATTTTGGGACCTATAATGATGCAAGGAAGACAGTATTAGTCACAAATAAAAAAAAAAATTGATTATTAAGAAACCACATTATACATTCATAAAAAAAGAAAAAATATTTGGCTAATAAAACAAAGTGAGTATGATGATGATTTTATTCTAATCACCTATATTCAAGCAATACATTAGATAGAACACACACATCCTGTAATAGCCCTCCCAAGAAACGGGTTCATATTGGTGGTCGGGTCTAAAACATACATTCTTAATTATGAGAATCCTGATAAAAAAATCTGATACCATGTAAATTGAAGAGAGAAAAGAAGAAGAATGGAGAGAAGGAAAGACTGTTTGTGTGCACTTGTAAAGTTGCAGATTTGCAATCCACATTTGCTCTTCTTGAATTTCCATTATAGTCTTATTACCTGTTATTACTAAGGAGCACAACCATATCTAGGATATGCAATGCATTTCTTTTAGTTACATCAAGTTTGAAGATAACAGTGTCTGCTTATGCAATCTGTACTCATGCTTTGCTTATGGCTTTGAAACACATTAAATTGCATCTACAGGGAGTACGTTAATCAAGCAAATCCTATATACATACCAAGTTCAAGATAAGTGGCTGAGACATCTGGGTCTGGGAGTGGGACCCCATGTCTATAAGTTTATGTAGGTTCATATAAATAGGCCAAGGCTATGAAATTTGTTCTACCCAGCATTTGATATTCAGTGAATCCTTGATATCTACTTCCATTTCAATTAGAAACCAATTTTGCATGGTTGATCACGTTCTTAGGCCCTACACAAGGGCTGTAGAAACATGTTACGATATTAAAGGTAACTAAACACAAGATCTGTAATCAGGTAAATGGACAGAGGAGACTCACAAAAGAAGAGATGTAAAAGTATGGTTAATTACAACCTTACAAGTAAGCAATGCAAATGTGCTTTAAGCAACTATTCTAGAGTACTTGGATTTGTTAGTTGGATATTTGTATTCATATATACTTTTTTATTCATTTTCTTTTTTCAAACACTTGAAGTTTTATCAGTTTGTTTCTATATATTATCTAACTCAAATGCATAACATGTAACTCACACAGCTGTCAAGGAGGTTAGATTACAAAAACTTGAAGGTACGTAGCTAGTTTGGAAAATGTAAACCAAGACAAGAAAAGGTTTCTAACCTTATTGACTTCGTCGTTCATTCATTAATTGAGTCATCATAGACTCCATCTGTGAAAACCTGTCATCTGTTATTTGTTTCTGTGCCTCAATGCTTTGTCTCAACGTAGAGAATTCTTCACGTAATGAGTCATTCTCCATAGTCAATCTTTCTACCCGTACTGCTGCTGTCCCATGTAATTCTTTAGGTGAAATTCCATAACTGTACATCCGCAGACGACCATGGATATCTTTTCCGACAACATCTGAGAAAATTGACTCCTTTACTGAGATGTCATTTCGTTGTTCTTCAGGTTTTTGATTGAGACATTGGTACATCTCATCCTGCAATTGACATTGAGGGAATTCAAATGACATCATAATTTATATGAATATAGGTCGTTGTGAAATTTTTTATGTACGTACCATCTTCTTCTTTGATGTAGGGTCAGAAGGACCTCCATCTTTCTTAGTATGTGTTCTTTTGAACAAATCAAAACGGGAGGGATTCAACAGTTCAGGGTGCTCCAAACGCTAGTCATGAAATTCAAAATTAGCAAAAACAAAGATATTTTGGAGTAATCGATAACAATATTAATAAGTTTAAAATACATATTACCATCTCCTCCTCTATACAAGCATAAGAAGTCTTTCCAGTTGATTTTGTCATGTTTTGACACTCTCTATTATCGAAATTTCGGATTGACATGGCCTACCAATTTTCAACACATTATATAGTTTTCTCTACATCTTTGAAATTTTTAGTTATAATTGAGTAGCAATAGCATACCTTATACTCTTTTGTATCCCACTCACATAAGAGGAACTCCCAATGCTCAGTTGGAATACGACCATCCAAATGTTTCCTCCTTTCTTCATTTGTAGGGTATTTATCAAATACACTCTTCTTCAGCTCATGTTTGAATTCTTTCCAACTTTTGTTGAGCCTACTAAAAATATACCCTTTACATCTATCTGATAGGTCAAATTTTCCCTACATAAAGAGGTATAAGAAATGTTAGTTTTAAAAAAGTAGTTTTTTTTCCAATATAAAAGCAATAGGAATCTGCTATAAATGTTTTTATTTTTTTACCTGAACTACAGCCCATGCATTGTTCTTACATGTCTCTGGAACCTTCCTCCAACTTCGGAAGCAAATAGGGAGCAGCTTATAATTTCGGGCTTGGATTCCAATCCAAGTACCAAGCGTAGCTGATTTCTTGCTACATGGTATGCCCAATCTGTTCAATCTAATTTCAAATTTCTCCCCTTCCTGCAATGTCTTTATTATCTCACATCTTGCTGGCCCTCTGCCTCTTTTTTTACCTATTTCATAGCAGACAATTAGAAGGACATGAATATATATTTACAATTATCATTAAAATTGATTGAAAAAAAAAAAAAAAAAACCCCATACACATTGACTAACCAGATGTAGAAGCTGAATCTGAGGTACCAGAGACTATCTCCTCTGCCATTTGTCACTCTGTAGTTTGATATGTGATGCAATCAAATACATACAATAAAATTTAAAATGTTACAAAGAAGAGACTATAGCATTCAAAGTGTGTAAAAAACACATATACAAGTGTTTGAAAAGTTGTAAAAAGTATTTTTATATGTACAATTGCATGTATTTAAACATTCAATTAGATGGATTACCATCTGAACTTTTCCCACCATTGGGGGTGTCAACTACAACTCATGTTAAATCGGTTCGTATCCACTTGACATCATCATCGCCTTCACAATCGTCTAAGGGATATAAAGGTTGGGTAGATTGATTCAGATTAGATTGAATCAATGCTTGTTCTTGAACTCCATTATTCTACTCTCCAATATCATAGATATCTCTAATCTTAGACCTTATGAGAACATGCCAGTTCGGACTTAAATCATTTTCTACATAAAAAACTTGCTCCGTCTGTGAAGGAAAAACAAATGGCTCGTCAAGCTTACCTTGTCCACTGTACAATAAGTGTTTAAAATTTACAGTAGTAAACCCCATCTCATCTTTATGCACTCCCATTGTAGGATCCACCCAATCACACCGAAATAACATTACTCTGATCTTATCAAAGTATTCCACCTCAATCACTTGTGTTAAAACTCCAAAATAATCAACATGTCCATCAATTGGCACCTTATCCTTTTTACTTGCGAACTTGCTTGTCAAAGCCGTTACGAATACGCCACTGTTTTGAGTTCTTCTACTAAGCTCTAGTGCCTTGGTATGGAACCTTATCCCATTTATAATGTAACCTGTGTAACTTTTAGCCTCAGCATTAGGTCCAACTGCTAGCCATCTGATGTGTTCCGATACCTCAACTCCTTTTTCACAAAGTTCCAATATCTGATAATATTAATAACACTAAATGAAAACGAAAATAGGGACTATTACACATAAATAACAAATCTTTATTATGCACTTACATGTTTATTGAACCAATTTGAGAACTCTCTATTATGCCTCTCATCGACCAAACGTGGGCGAGATCGATGAGCTAAATCAGTTTTGATTTCACTACGGTGGAGGCTTCAAAATAAATGAAGAAAGTTATGTTTAGTTGGCACTCTACCATACATATATATTGAAGTACAATGGATAAAAATCCATAAGGTAATACGTACTTTCTATATTCTACTATCCCATCATAATGGAATAAGACATAGCGATGCACCTGCTCCAATTCAATGATGTTTAGGCGTACCATCTCGCACTTCCCCAAAGGCCTACCTGTTCCCGAGAATATATTATATGGATCTTCAATGCCTAATGACCCCTCATTTCTAGATGGTCGATTGGACTTCGTTTCCACACCTTCGAAGTACCTAGAGCAAAATACCAAACACTCTTCTGCAATATATCCTTCTGCTATTGAACCTTCAGGCCTACTACGATTGCGCACGTAGTCTTTAAGTTGCTTGAGGAATCTAAACAAAACAACACTAGTGTTATTGATGTCCTATGTGATAATAACTAGTTGTATGAAAAACAATTATTCAAACTCTTACCTTTCAATTGGATACATCCAACGGTAGTGTACTGAACCAGCAATGCTCGCCTCATGGCCCAAATGAATAATCAAGTGCACCATAACATCGAAGAAACTGGGTGGAAACAACTTTTCAAGATTGCACATTGTTACGACAATAGTTTGATGAAAACTCTTGAATCCTACCTCTGTACCAACGTTGCTACATAAATCATGAAAGAACCCACATACCTTTACCAATACTGCTACAACATTCTTTGGCAAAACATTACGTATGGCCACAGGTAGTAGTTGTTGCATAATGATATGACAGTCATGGCTCTTTAGTCTTAATATCATCCTCTCGTGCACAATAGCGCAACGTGCGATATTACCAGCATAGCCATCTGGAACTTTTACACCACTTAAAACCTTGCAGAATGATTCCTTGTCCTTGTTAGACATTGAGTAGTGTGTAGGAGGTAAAATGATTCTATTTCCACCTTCGATCATCTTTGGCTGAAGATGAGGACGTACTTTCAAATCTTTTAAATCATGACGTGCCTTCAAGTGATCCTTACTTCTGCCTTTTACATTCAACAATGTATAGATGATACTTTCACATACGTTCTTCTCAATATGCATCACGTCTAAATTGTGACGGACTAAGTTATGTCTCCAATATGGCAAATTGAAGAATATACTCTTCTTCTTCCAGTTAAGTGGTAATTGAGGCTTCTTAGATGATTTTTTCCTCTTCTTCCCACCCTCTTCAGTAACTTATTTGCCAAATTTAAGAAACTGTACATCCCATAATTGATCCAGATGGTCACAATCAGACAACATTTTAGGTTGGACTCTATGTTCTTCATTTCCATCGAAGCTCTTTTTATTATGCCGATAAGGGTGACCTTCTGGAAGAAATCGACGATGTCCAAAATAACAAAATTTTCTTCCATTTTTTAGCCATCGAGACGAGCTATCTTCATTACAAATTGGGCAAGCCAAAGCACCTTTCGTACTCCACCCTGAGAGGTTTCCATATGCTGGAAAATCATTAATGGTCCACATCAAGGACGCACGCAATACAAAATCTTCCTTCTTGTGTACATCGTAAGTTGCAACACCAGTGTCCCATAATATTTTAAGCTCATCTACTAGTGGCTGTAAGTACACATCTATATCATTCCCAGGTTGCTTTGAACCAGGAATAAGCAATGTCAGGATTATGTTTGAGGGCTTCATTCACAACCATGGTGGTAAGTTGTAAGGGATTACCACAACAGGCCATGTGCTATGGGTGCTACTCTTATTTCCAAAAGGATTGAATCCGTCACTAGCTAGCCCAAGCTTAACATTACGAGAGTCATGTGAGGATAGTGATGTCCACCCACGCTGAATGGACGGTAAAATGATTTGGAGTCGCCACCTAGATTAAGGTCTAGGACCTAATATGTAGCCTCATCCTGAGATAAGACTTCTATTGACTCATGACCCAACATATCGGCTTTGATCCAACAGAGAACGGGTAAGCGTTCAAAGTACAGTTTGGGAAGGTGTTAGGCACCCAAAACTGCCTGATCCAAAAATCGGCCTCCTATGTGACTCTACCTTCCTTAGACTCTATGGTTCTGACTGTTCATGGTCGATGGATGATGACTAGGGCTCATGGGGGATCCTATGCCAAGTTGCTGAGTTCTTCAAGCCTAAATTCAGCCAAACATGTTCTCAAAGTAAGAAAATAAATAAAATAATATACAATGAACCGAACCAAAGATGGTTCAGTGAATATGAGATGTCCAAAACATCTCAAATTGCCTACGTATTCCAATCCAGGAAATCAAGTCCAAAAATGTAGTTCGAAAGAGAAAGTGATTAAGGTTTATGGATGTGGATTATGATTAAGTTTTCTTAGATTCAATTTGTTCAAGTTGAAGTTTATGCTTGATGATGATTGAGATTGAATCTAGAGATAGCCTAAATGGATCGAAGTGAACGAGGATATGGATACAGATATGGGTATGGATATGGGGAACCTAAGGATACTAAGATGGGGTACCGTACTTGGAGAGTCCTCCAAGTTGCCTACGTATTCCAGAGGTCCTGGAAATCAGGTACGACGTAGTTCGTTTCGAAGGTGGATTGGGTAACTTCAAGGGCTAGGGTATGTCTCTCAGGGAGTAGAGTGTGGCTCTCAGGGAGTAGAGTGTGGCTCTCAGGGAGTAGAGTGTGGCTCTCAGGGAGTAGAGTGTGGCTCTCAGGGAGTCAGATTTGTACTCTCAGAGAGTTGGATTTGTACTCTCAGGGAGTCAGATTTGTACTCTCAGAGAGTTGGATTTGTACTCTCAGGGAGTAGAGTTGTACTCTCAGGGAGTAAGGTTTTTACTCTCAGGGAGTAAGGTTTGTACTCTCAGGGAGTAGGGTTTGTACTCTCAGGGAGTAGGATTTGTATGCTCAGGGAGTTGGATTTGTACTCTCAGGGAGTAAGGTTGTACTCTCAGGGAGTAGGGTTGTACTCTCAGGGAGTAGGGTTTGTACTCTCAGGGAGTAAGGTTTGTACTCTCAGGGAGTAGGGTTGTACTCTCAGGGAGTAGGGTTGTACTCTCAGGGAGTAGGGTTGTACTCTCAGGGAGTAGGGTTTGTACTCTCAGGGAGTAAGGTTTGTACTCTCAAGGAGTAGGGTTGTACTCTCAGGGAGTAGGGTTGTACTCTCAGGGAGTAGGGTTGTACTCTCAGGGAGTAGGGTTGTACTCTCAGGGAGTAGGGTTGTTCTCTCAGGGAGTTAGATTTGTACTATCAGGGAGTAAGGTTTGATGGCACATTGATTGATGTGTGGAACCGTATCTGGGAGTTTTTCAGACTACCTACGTATCTCAGGGTATTGACCTGAGAATCAGGATCCGCGTAGTTCGAAAATGGCACTGTTCATTGGGTGACCCACTTGGGTCAGAATATGGGTGGTCCAGCCGGACCGAAAGATAATCCTAGATGATCGGTGGTTGGATTCACATTCCATCTATCTAGATTCTGCATCCTAGGGGAAATGAGCTGAGGGGTAGGGATCGTCCTAAACTACCCTTGTCACTTACAACCCTGATTTGGAATTGTTGGGCTAAGCTTCATGATTCTTGATTAAGACTTTTATCATTTTCCATTATTACCTTTCCCATTAATGTGGGTGCCTATATGCACGTCCCCACACCTAAGAATGTCTTCTATCAGTGTACATGCACGGCAGTTCGACTAGGGTGCAGTGAAAAGTAAATTCTTGCCAACATAAACATCATTCAATCATGGCATACAACAGCAGATCAGCATGACAGTGTGCACAAAGCTAACATTGTAAGCATTCCAAACATGGTAGTGCATAATATGACAGCATAATCAAGGGAACATGATAGATGCATGGATATAACAACCTAGACAATATCAGATCCTCAATCTAACGGCTATATCTCTTCAAAAAATGATGATCATGATCAACACTTAACTTTCATCAAAACAACCAAGATCAACGGTTCAGATCTCACATCAAGTTATAATCATGATCAATGACTCATATATCATCAAAATAGCTAAGACCTGTGGCTTAGATCTCACAAAAGATAATCTAGAGGTTTAGATCACTCATCTTGATAATCCAACCGTTTAGGTTCACCAAATACACTCATGATCAAGATCCAATGATTCAAATCTCTCAATATCACTCACAATGGAAATCCAACAATTCAAATCATTCAAGATCACAATCCAACCATTCAGATTCCTTTAAAACATCCACAATGAGGATCCGACGTTGAAATAATTCAAAATCACTCACAATAAAGATCCAACGGTTGAAATCATTCAAAATCACTCACAGTGAAGATCTAAAGGTTGAAATCAATTGAAATGATAATCTAATGCTTTAGATCATTTAAATTGCTCACAGTGAAGATCTAACGGTCCAAATCAACATCCAATGGCCCATACTTCATCACCTCAAAATTATTCACAATGAAGATCCAACGATTAAAATCATTCAAGATCAAAATCCCACAATGAAGATCCAACGTTGAATTAAATTCAAGATCACTCACAATAAAGATCCAACGGTTGAAATTATTCAAAATCACTCATGGTGAAGATCTAACGGTTGAAATCATTTGAAATGATAATCTAATGCTTTAGATCATTTAAATCACTCATGATGTCGATCCAACGGTCCAAATTAACATCCAATGGCTTATATTTCATCACATCAAAATTTATAATCAATGAGCTAGATTTAACTTATCCAAGATTGATGGCCAATATTAAAATCACATCAAACATGAACATCATGGTATTGACACACATGCCATATAGCATTTGAAGATCATGATTATCGAAATAGGCACATTTAGACAATTTTTTTTGCTTATTTGAGCTTCATGAAAGCTATCAAAATAAGGTTTGAGGTACCAACCTTGTCCCCAACAATGGGGTGGAGCCTTTGATGATGGTTGAAGACGATTGATGGCAAGCTTTCCCTCTTTCTTTCCTCCTTTCCTTTCTCTCTTTTCCTCAATCTCCCTTCTTGATTCCAATATCTCTTCTCTCTCTCTCTCTCTCTCTTCTAACTTACTTCTATTCTCCTCTCTTTTTTTCTAGCCTTTCTCCCTCTTTCTTTTCTCCCTCTCCCTTTTTTTTCCATCTCTCAAGTGGTTAGATGGGTGCTCCTTTTATAGATGGCCCTTGGTTGCTTGAGCATGGCTCAAGAAGATGATGTATGATGGAGTTGGGCTTAAGGAAGTGAGGTCATGGGGTGGGAAAGGTGTTGGGCTCAAGAAGGAGGTGGCTTGAGGGAGTTGGTAGGTGTCAAATGGAGGTGGTTTAGGGTAGCTAAGGGACTAATTATAGGTTTTGGGGGATGGCTAAAGTGGAAGGCTCAAGAAGATGAGGTGATGGGTTATGACTCAAGATGTGGAAGGAATTTAGGGGCATGGAGGTTGAGGGATTTAAGGGCATGGAGGTTCAAGAAGTTGAGGGATTTATGGCTCAAGAGGTGGAGGGATTTGGGGGCATGGAGGTTGAGGAATTTAAGGGCATGGAGGTTCAAGAAGTGGAGGGATTTATGGCTCAAGAGGTGGAGGGATTTAGGGGCATGGAGGTTCAAGAAGTGGAGGGATTTATGGCTCAAGAGGTAGAGGGATTTAGGGGCATGGAGGTTCAAGAAGAGAATAGGATTCTTCTTCTCTCTTCCCATTCTCTCTCTCTCTCTCTCTCTCTCTCTCTCTCTCTCTCTCTTTCTCTCTCTATTTCTCTCTCTTGCCTTGTTGGATTCCCACTCCTTCTCTTTATATATATATATATATATATATATATATATATATATATATATATATATATATATAATATAAAAGTATATATAATATAACATATATAAAACATATATTATATAACATATAAATGTATATAGTATATAAAATATATATAACAAATACATAAAGTGCATACACATGGGTTGACCCTCTCTCTTTCTCTCTCTTGCCTTGTTGGATTCCCACTATATATATATATATATATATATATATATAACATAAAAGTATATATAATATAACATATATATAATATATAAATGTATATAGTATATAAAATATATATAATAAATACATAAAGTGCATACACATGGGTTGACCCGACTTGATCCAGGGGGGCGGTCCGGGTTGGGTCGGCGGACTGCGGTTGAGTTCGACCGGGTTGGACTAAATCGGGCTTGAGCTGGGTTGGGCTGAGTAAGTATGGATTGAATTGATTTCTCTCTCTATTATGGATCCTCTCAGCTTGCAATTCCGCATGAAATGTTTTGACGGCCTCTGTCTTAGATCTTCCACGTCCACTTTGAAGAGGACGGACAAAGGAGCACACTGGTGCTCGAATTGCCAGATTCGAACGTCAGATGAACAAAATATGAAGAATTGAAGCATTGACGATAATTCGGCCAGCAACTTTGCATGGGACCCGCTGGCGGCGGCTTCTGCCCAAAATTCTTTACGTCTACTTTGAAGATGACGGACAATGGAGCACAGTGGCGCTTGAATCGTCGGATTTGGATGTCGAACAATCAAGATATGGTCGAATGAAGTCTGATCGATTTTAATCATGATAATTTGCCCAATAAATCCTTAATTTATGATAATTTACAGAAAAGCCCTCGGATTTAATAAGCCAATTTCAATCCGACTAAAATCTCGACTTCTTCTTCGTTTGATATCGGAATTGAATGATTCTGGTATCATTTCGAAGGTATTTCCATGACCTTGCTGTAGGACCCGCCAAAATCAGATTTGAAATCACCACTTATCGTCCAAACCTTGAATTGACCTGCAACCCTTCTGAATATGCCCATCAAGACTCTTGTTCATGGCTGGGGATGGCAAAAATGGGGTGTTTACAGATACCCCTCTTTATCCGAGATTGTATCAATTGAGGGTAAAGATAAAAGAACCACATTTTTGCCCTTCATATCGGAGAGAGACGAAACTTTCTTGAACATGTTGGCCATCTGTACCTCAGCATTGAATA
Organism: Protea cynaroides; assembly: GCA_028583415.1. Taxonomy (NCBI): domain Eukaryota; kingdom Viridiplantae; phylum Streptophyta; class Magnoliopsida; order Proteales; family Proteaceae; genus Protea; species Protea cynaroides. The sequence goes on from CM053265.1 coordinate 9,510,171, forward strand.
GTCACTTTTGACAAACTTGGGCACATGCTTTATTATCATCATTTTGAGAAGGCATACCAGTGGACCTCCCTTAGAACAAAAATTATCTTCAGCAAGTTCTTTATGCCAACTCCACTCCCTCGATGCCTTATTCACCATGGCCATTCTATCTGACGAGTAGAAGTTCTTAAACACTCACTAGAACGACTTAGAAAAAAATCCTGATTCACAACAGAATTGGTAGGGGAATCATTGGAACTTCTTTTTTTTATTTTTTTTATTTATTTATTATCTTATAGACACATTGAAAACCTTAGTGAGTTGTGCATGAAATGTGTGTATATGTATGACCTTGTCTGGACCTAAGTTTCTAAGTCACAAGTCAGGTAAGAGAAATGAAGGCCAAATTTGGCTGATATGAAGCTATCCAGATGAGATTCCCATCAGGAGGATCTTTTGGTTGTTTATGTGGAATGGTCGATCTCTCCGAGGAGATACCACTTTATGGGCATATAGAATGAAGGGCTCTTTGAAACCTTTGGACGCCGTTGAATGTAATGAACGACAGATAAGAGTTCCAGCCAGATTATAATTTTTTTCGGAATGACACGCCCACTAGGGTTGATATCAAGAGATATGAAAGATGGGCTCAATATGCGACTCTTGGGAAATCCGTTGGATAGATGAACGGATGAAAGAGTTCAGCCAGAAAGCGGGAAGTTCTTCCTTTAATAATGACGAGATGATGAAACCAATCCTGAGTGGTGGGGTGTAATAACCTCTTTAGAGAATCCAGCCCAAACCTGTCGTGAAGTTCATCCAAAACGGTCGACTTTCGTGACCAACTGCACCCGACTTTCGTAACCAACTGCACCCTCCTCTTTTTTTTTTTTTTTTTTTTTTTTTGGGAGGGTGAAGAGGTCAAACATGATACCGCTTCAACTGATCGAGGTTGGTCAGATATTGTAGTTCTTCACCGTCCAGATCTATCAGTCGAACTGCCTTTCCTGGTAAAATTTCCTTCACTATGAATGGCCCGTTCCAGTTCGGATGGAACTTACCCCTAGGGTCATGGATAGGTGCTCTTTGTTCCTTTAATACAAGATCTCCTAACGTCAGGTGACGAAATCTGACCTTCTTGTTGAAAGTAACGGCCATTCTTTGTTGGTATTTCTTTGCATTATCAGCTGCTTTCATCCTCCTTTCGTCAATGGGACTCAACTCTTCATAACGGGATCGAAGCCATTCAGCCTCAGGGATCTGGGAATCCATTAGGATCCTCAAGGGTGGTACTTTAATTTCTATCGGGAGTACTGCCTCCATACCATATATCAGAGAATATGGTGTGACTCCAGTAGAGGTCCTTATAGGAGTTCTGTAAGCCCATAGTGCATATGGTAACTTATCCGCCCAGTCAGTGTGTGACTCTGCCATTTTCTAGAGGATGACCTTGATGTTCTTATTAGCGGCCTCTACTGCTCCATTAGTTTGTGGCCGGTAAGGGGAAGAACGGTGCCTTTGGATACTGAAATTCTCGCACAATTCTTGTACCTTTCCTCTGAAATGTTGACCCTGATCTGAGATTAGAGCGTGAGGCATCCCATGCCGACAGATGATATGCTCTTGAAGGAACTTGGCTACCTTATTCGCGGTGAGCTTGGCGTATGATTGAGCCTCCACCCACTTGGTAAAGTAGTCGATGGCTACTAAAATGAACTCATGCCCAGTTGACGCCTTTGGGTGATTCTTTTCGATCACATCTATACCTCAAGTTGAAAATGGCCAGGGCAAACTGAGAGTGTGTAATTCTGTAGGTGGTATATGTATCAGATTGGCAAAGATTTGGCATTTGTGACACTTCTTCACAAACTCCGCGCAGTCTGCTTCCTTTGTATTCCAATAATATCCCATTTTCAGAATCTTCTTTGTAAGCATCCAGGCATCCAGTATGAGGCCCACAGACTCCTTGATGTATCTGCTCAATGAGGGTTTATGCTTGCTCTTCGTCGATAAAATCCAATTATACCCCATCATTAGATCTCTTATGAAGGATATCTTCACAAAGGATAAGCTACATAGCATATCATTTTAATGACTTCTTTTCTCTTGTTGTTGCTTCTGCAGGGTATATGCCTTCTCCAATGAAGTCTACTATGAGTGCAAGCCAAAGTCTACCATCCACTGTCAGTGCATTGACTTCTACATATGCTGGCTGTCTTCTTTTTTCGATCACCAAGGGCCTTGTGCATTCGACAAGATCATCACCGATCATTGAAGCCAAAGTGGCTAATGCATCGGCGTATTTTTTTTTATTTTTTTATTTTTTTTGTCCCTTGGAGAATAGTCGAACTCGATCTTTGTAAACTCTTGAGCCAAATTGATTGTATACTGCCAATACGGTATCAATTTTTCATCTTTGGTTTTTTTTTTTTTTTTTCAATCCCTTCTGACTTGGTAGACAATGATGGACAAGTTCTCATAAACCTTCAACTTCTTGATGTTGATCGTGAGGGCTGCTCTAAGTCTCGTGATGCAAGCTCTGTACCCCGCAGTACTGCTTGTACACTTGAATTCTAATCAAAGCGAGAATGGCACGAACTCCCCTTTTGGATCTATTAGTTATACCCCAGCTCCATGCCTTCTATGGTTGACTGTGTCATCGACTAGGATACCTGCCTTTGGCAATGAAAAAAATCATCATTAGGACTAGCCTTGTTCAAATTCTTGTAATCAACACATACTCTCAATCAACCATCCTTCTTATGCACAGTAACTTCATTGGCCAAACATTCTGGGTATTTTGATACTTCCAAAAATCTGACATTGAACTGCTTCATGACATCTTACTCAGTCTTTAAAGTCTGCTAAGGTTTCAACCAACTCAACTTCTGTTTATGCAGCTTTACCTTAGGGATCAAGGGTATTTTGTGTTATACCACTTCTGGGTTTATGCTTATCATATCTTCATAAGACTATGAAAATTCCTCTTGGAATCTCTTCAATAATTCTGTCAAATGAGCTATCTCCTCTTCTGTCAAGGTTATACCAATCTTGATCTCTTGTAATCGCTCCTCCGTGCCGAGATTGATCATCTTGAAATCCTCGCCGACAGGTTGGGTTTTCTTCTCTTTCGAGGCTTTGATGGATTGCAAAATTTTAGGATATGGTTCATTATTCTTATCATCATCAAAGTTAGAGTTAGAAAACGAGAGATTGGGAGAAGTAGACACAACAAAATTGAAAATTTTTCTTTATTAACGCTTGGAAACAGAGGTACATAAGAGGAGGTTCCAAATGGAACGGAGTCAACACTATCAAAAGATTCAACCTATTTAAGGACTCGTAGACTTTGGGCCCAGACATGGCCATACTATAGTGATTACATGACAAACTCTTTGGGTAAACAAAACATAAAAAAAAACTTTAGTTTGGGGATCATTCCATTGATAGGGAGTATGAATTGTTGTGGATCAGGATCTCCATCTTGGTCTTCCCCAGTGAGCATTAGAACTTGGTCCTCGTCGAAAAGATTGTCGATGTCGATCACCTTTGTTTCTGACTTTTGTTCCTTACTAAGCCTTCGAATCTTGATTTCTTCCATCTCTATCTTGCCAATGGTGTAGTCGAAGAAAAATTCAAAAATCGGGTTCTTGTCTTTGGAGGTTTCTATCCAGCCATGGTTCAGAGAAACCACATAAATGCAATGTCCTCTCATTCTTTGATGAAGTTCCCATTGAGTGTATTCAAGTATGGAGTGAACTGCTCATCCTCATCTATGCTGCCAACTGTGCTTGATAGACCGGTTCATCCATCCTCATATGGTTGTCATCTTCTGTGACTCTTGTCTACTGCCTTTATTGGACCTTTCCTCTCAAGCTTTCAAAATGTATCATTTTCTCTCCTCTGCTTCTCCTCTATCAGTTTCAGATCTTGGTTGGTAGGGGCATACCCCAGTCCAAACCTGAGGGATTTCATTCTGTGATTGCCATGATGTTGCTGTTGACTTGGAATCCTCTGAGATTGATATCTTGGGTTGCATTCCCTTCTGATCCCTTATCATTCTGTACCATCATCACCTTGTACTGAAAGATTTTTGGAAAAAATACCCCATGCTCATGCCGCACTTATGGGATTGAGACCCTGTTCATTTCGTCACCAGATGTGACGCTTCCCTCGATTTCAGCTTGGACTGTCTTAGTTGGAACCCATGCCTCCCCTCATTCTATGAAATTGACTGTGTGATGGGAAAGGGGAGGACCATTTTCCATTGATTTTTGTCTGGATCGGATCTCAATTTCTCCTGCATCTATCAGGTCTTGTATAGCATGCCTCAGAGCGTTACAATTTTCAATGTAGTAACCATGTTGATTGTGATATTTGCAGAATAGATCCATACGAAACTTCAGTGGAAGTGGACATGGCAGAGGATGAGGTGTGAGTACCTTCAATTTTCCAGCCTGTACCAATACTTTCAGAGCCCTATTTTTGGTCATGCCCAAATCTGTAAACTACCTTCTATTTTCCAACCTTTGCGGAGCAGAGTGTGGTTCCGATTCCTTGAGATCGATGGATTAGCATTAATGTTGGCGGTCCGTGCCTACCGACCGATTAGGAGGGAAAGCTCTTTGGCGGATTATCCGATCATCCCATGCCTTCATAGCTCTTAGCAATTCCTCCGATCCGTTCAGCCTATCCCCCCGGAAGGGACATCCTCCTCATTCAGCTTTCGGAATGTGGGAGCCTTTTGAATGACCAAAGGTTTCTGATACACAATCTCCTCTGTGTCTTCCAATGCAGGTTCTGAGAAACACTGTGGCACAACTTGCTTAGAGGTACTCAATCCTTGTGGGTGTACCAAATTCATTCTCTCAATGGTTGACGCTTGGACTTGCAATTGCATCTGTAGGTTCTGAATCATGGTAACCATCACTTCTATGATATCAACTACCCTCTCAATTCTTGCATCTGTAGCTCTTGGAACCTGATTTGGTACGTCACCCATTGCTTCAACTGGTATGGACAAGGTAGGGCCAATAGGTTCAGGTGCAAACACTCTAGACAATTTCACAACGATGGAATCCCAGACCTACAGAGTAGAAATGGTTACGGTTTAGGTTAACCCTGAGTAGATACCGGGAAAGGCCAAAGCTGACAAGTGTTAAGACTCTTGGGATGGAGACAGGACATAAAGGAATTAACATGCACAAACAGAGCTGACTCAACCATACAAATGTTAGCTCTCTTATGAAACCCCTTAAACAAACATTATCTGCACCAATTTAGTTGCTTTAAATGACCACGTGATCGGATTTGAGCCTCTAGACCCAAAATGGGTCATTGGGGTGACAAGGTCCAACCACTTGGTTTATCAAAAACAAAGAAATTGAAACGAATATGCTCATCCTTAAACTTTCATAAGAGATAAGTTAGCGAAAGGCGGTTCATGACTGAACAAACTGGTAAACTCCCATTCGATCATAATATCCATGCCATGATAGAGATTTTTTGATCGTTTTTAAGACTTGATGTATCAACAATGAAAGGTTCGACACATGAATCCTCAAGTGTGAATCCGAACATGTTGATAAATCGAGAATCAAAATGGGCAAAACTTCGACGTCATAGGCACAAATGTTGTAATTGAGTTGGAATTTACATAGTCAGTTCAGGGATGAACCAAAAATAACATGCTTGTGGCTCACTCTGGGTTAGGACCGGCAAAGGCTACCTTGACGAGGAGGAGTGGACCTATTCCCGTCTACACGGTGAATCATGGGCCCCTCGATTCCTTTTGATATATCATTTTGTAAAATGTCAAACGACCTAGAGAAGTATAACGCCTCCCCGGGAAGACCCGAGAAACAAACGTCAGAGGCTCTCCACAGTCGAGACTTTTACAAAGTACGTGTTAAGGTTGTGCTTTTCACCTAGCGGGTGACCCCATATTCATGAGGACCCGGGTCGGCTAATAGCACGATGTGTGACTGAACCCAAACCCCCCAAAACAATATGTACAATCATAACTATAGTAGCCCTAGATCTAGCATCCAATGTCAGTCAATCAATGTAAGAAAAGTGAATCAGGAGTCTGAACGTGGAATCCCCAGTGGAGTCGCCACTGTGAGGATAGTGATGTCCACCCACGCTGAATGGACGGTAAAATGATTTGGAGTCGCCACCTAGATTAAGGTCTAGGACCTAATATGTAGCCTCATCCTGAGATAAGACTTCTATTGACTCATGACCCAACATATCGGCTTTGGTCCAACAGAGAACGGGTAAGCGTTCAAAGTACAGTTTGGGAAGGTGTTAGGCACCCAAAACTTCCCGATCCAAAAATCGGCCTCCTATATGACTCTACTTTCCTTAGACTCTATGGTTCTGATTGTTCATGGTCGATGGATGATGACTAGGGCTCATGGGGGATCCTATGCCAAGTTGCTGAGTTCTTCTAGCCTAAATTCAGCCAAACATGTTCTCAAAGTAAGAAAATAAATAAAATAATATACAATGAACCGAACCAAAGATGGTTCGGTGAATATGAGATGTCCAAAACATCTCAAATTGCCTACGTATTCCAATCCAGGAAATCAAGTCCAAAAATGTAGTTCGAAAGAGAAAGTGATTAAGGTTTATGGATGTGGATTATGATTAAGCTTTCTTAGATTCAATTTGTTCAATTTGAAGTTTATGCTTGATGATGATTGAGATTGAATCTAGAGATAGCCTAAATGGATCGAAGTGAACGAGGATATGGATACAGATATGGGTATGGATATGGAGAACCTAAGGATAATAAGATGGGGTACCGTACTTGGAGAGTCCTCCAAGTTGCCTACGTATTCCAGAGGTCCTGGAAATCAGGTACGATGTAGTTCGTTTCGAGGGTGGATTGGGTAACTTCAAGGGCTAGGGTATGTCTCTCAGGGAGTAGAGTGTGGCTCTCAGGGAGTAGAGTGTGGCTCTCAGGGAGTAGAGTGTGGCTCTCAGGGAGTAGAGTGTGGCTCTCAGGGAGTAGAGTGTGGCTCTCAGGGAGTAGAGTGTGGCTCTCAGGGAGTAGGGTGTGGCTCTTAGGGAGTCAGATTTGTACTCTCAGGGAGTTGGATTTGTACTCTCAGGGAGTAGGGTTGTACTCTCAGGGAGTAAGGTTTGTAATCTCAGGGAGTAAGGTTTGTACTCTCAGGGAGTAGGGTTTGTACTCTCAGGGAGTAGGGTTTGTACGCTCAGGGAGTTGGATTTGTACTCTCAGGGAGTAAGGTTGTACTCTCAGGGAGTAGGGTTGTACTCTCAGGGAGTAGGGTTTGTACTCTCAGGGAGTAAGGTTTGTACTCTCAGGGAGTAGGGTTGTACTCTCAGGGAGTAGGGTTGTACTCTCAGGGAGTAGGATTGTACTCTCAGGGAGTAGGGTTGTACTCTCAGGGAGTAGGGTTTGTACTCTCAGGGAGTAAGGTTTGTACTCTCAGGGAGTAGGGTTGTACTCTCAGGGAGTAGGGTTGTACTCTCAGGGAGTAGGGTTGTACTCTCAGGGAGTAGGGTTGTACACTCAGGGAGTAGGGTTGTTCTCTCAGGGAGTTAGATTTTTACTCTCAGGGAGTAAGGTTTGATGGCACATTGATTGATGTGTGGAACCGTATCTGGGAGTTTCCCAGACTACCTACGTATCTCAGGGTATTGACCTGAGAATCAGGATCTGCGTAGTTCGAAAATGGCACTGTTCATTGGGTGACCCACTTGGGTCAGAATATGGGCGGTCCAGCTGGACCGAAAGATAATCCTAGATGATCTGTGGTTGGATTCACATTACATCTATCTAGATTCTGCATCCTAGGGGAAATGAGCTGAGGGGTAGGGATCGTCCTAAACTACCCTTGTCACTTACAACCCTGATTTGGAATTGTTGGGCTAAGCTTCATGATTCTTGATTAAGACTTTTATCATTTTCCATTATTACCTTTCCCATGAATGTGGGTGCTTATATGCACGTCCCCACACCTAAGAATGTCTTCTATCAGTGTACATGCACGGCAGTTCGACTAGGGTGCAGCGAAAAGTAAATTCTTGCCAACATAAACATCATTCAATCATGGCATACAGCAGCAGATCAGCATGGCAGTGTGCACAAAGCTAACATTGTAAGCATTCCAAACATGGTAGTGCATAATATGACAGCATAATCAAGGGAACATGATAGATGCATGGATATAACAACCTAGACAATATCAGATCCTCAATCTAACGGCTATATCTCTTCAAAAAATGATGATCATGATCAACACTTAACTTTCATCAAAACAACCAAGATCAATGGCTCAGATCTCACATCAAGTTATAATCATGATCAATGACTCATATATCATCAAAATAGCTAAGACCTGTGGCTTAGATCTCACAAAAGATAATCTAGAGGTTTAGATCACTCATCTTGATAATCCAACCGTTTAGGTTCACCAAATACACTCATGATCAAGATCCAATGATTCAAATCTCTCAATATCACTCACAATGGAAATCCAACAATTCAAATCATTCAAGATCACAATCCAAACATTCAGATTCCTTTAAAACATCCACAATGAGGATCCGACGTTGAAAAAATTCAAAATCACTCACAATAAAGATCCAACGGTTGAAATCATTCAAAATCACTCACAGTGAAGATCTAAAGGTTGAAATCAATTGAAATGATAATCTAATGCTTTAGATCATTTAAATTGCTCACAGTGAAGATCTAACGGTCCAAATCAACATCCAATGGCCCATACTTCATCACCTCAAATTATTCACAATGAAGATCCAACGATTAAAATCATTCAAGATCAAAATCCCACAATGAAGATCCAACGTTGAATTAAATTCAAGATCACTCACAATAAAGATCCAACGGTTGAAATCATTCAAAATCACTCATGGTGAAGATCTAACGGTTGAAATCATTTGAAATGATAATCTAATGCTTTAGATCATTTAAATCACTCATGATGTCGATCCAACTGTCCAAATTAACATCCAATGGCTCATATTTCATCACATCAAAATTTATAATCAATGAGCTAGATTTAACTTATCCAAGATTGATGGCCAATATTAAAATCACATCAAACATGAACATCATGGTATTGACACACATGCCATATAGCATTTGAAGATCATGATTATCGAAATAGACACATTTAGACAATTTTTTTTGCTTATTTGAGCTTCATGAAAGCTATCAAAATAAGGTTTGAGGGACCAACCTTGTCCCCAACAATGGGGTGGAGCCTTTGATGATGGTTGAAGACGATTGATGGCAAGCTTTCCCTCTTTCTTTCCTCCTTTCCTCCTTTCCTTTCTCTCGTTTCCTCAATCTCCCTTCTTGATTTCAATATCTCTTCTCTCTCTCTCTCTCTCTTCTAACTTACTTCTATTCTCCTCTCTTTTTTTCTAGCCTTTCTCCCTCTTTCTTTTCTCCCTCCCCCTTTTTTTTTCCATCTCTCAAGTGGTTAGATGGGTGCTCCTTTTATAGATGGTCCTTGGTTGCTTGAGCATGGCTCAAGAAGATGATGTATGATGGAGTTGGGCTCAAGGAAGTGAGGTCATGGGGTGGGAAAGGTGTTGGGCTCAAGAAGGAGGTGGCTTGAGGGAGTTGGTAGGTGTCAAATGAAGGTGGTTTAGGGTAACTAAGGGACTAATTATAGGTTTTGGGGGATGGCTAAAGTGGAAGGCTCAAGAAGATGAGGTGATGGGTTATGACTCAAGATGTGGAAGGGATTTAGGGGCATGGAGGTTGAGGGATTTAAGGGCATGGAGGTTGAGGGATTTAAGGGCATGGAGGTTCAAGAAGTTGAGGGATTTATGGTTCAAGAGGTGGAGGGATTTGGGGGCATGGAGGTTGAGGAATTTAAGGGCATGGAGGTTCAAGAAGTGGAGGGATTTATGGCTCAAGAGGTGGAGGGATTTAGGGGCATGGAGGTTCAAGAAGTGGAGGGATTTATGGCTCAAGAGGTGGAGGGATTTAGGGGCATGGAGGTTCAAGAAGAGAATAGGATTCTTCTTCTCTCTTCCCATTCTCTCTCTCTCTCTCTCTCTCTCTCTCTCTCTCTCTCTCTCTATTTCTCTCTCTTGTCTTGTTGGATTCCCACTCCCTCTCTTTATATATATATATATATATATATATATATATATATATATATATATATATATATATATATATATATATATATATATATATATATAATATAAAAGTATATATAATATAACATATATAAAACATATATTATATAACATATAAATGTATATAGTATATAAAATATATATAACAAATACATAAAGTGCATACACATGGGTTGACCCTCTCTCTTTCTCTCTCTTGCCTTGTTGGATTCCCACTCCCTCTCTTTATATATATATATATATATATAACATAAAAGTATATATAATATAACATATATATAATATATAAATGTATATAGTATATAAAATATATATAATAAATACATAAAGTGCATACACATGGGTTGACCCGACTTGATCTGGGCCGGTCTGGGTTGGGTCTGGCTGGACTGGTTGAGTTCGAAGGGGTTAGACTAAATCGGGCTTGAGCTGGGTTGGGCTGAGTAAGTATGGATTGAATTGATTTCTCTCTCTATTATGGATCCTCTCAGCTTGCAATTCCGCATGAAAAGTTTTGACGGCCTCTGTCTTAGATCTTCCACGTCCACTTTGAAGGGGACGGACAAAGGAGCACACTGGTGCTCGAATTGCCAGATTCGGACGTCAGATGAACAAAATATGAAGAATTGAAGCATTGACGATAATTCGGCCAGCAACTTTGCATGGGACCCGCTGGCGGCTTCTGCCCAAAATTCTTTACGTCTACTTTGAAGATAACGGACAATGGAGCACAGTGGCGCTTGAATCATCGGATTTGGATGTCGAACAATCAAGATATGGTCGAATGAAGTCTGATCGATTTTAATCATGATAATTTGCCCAATAAATCCTTAATTTATGATAATTTACAGAAAAGCCCTCGGATTTAATAAGCCAATTTTAATCCGACTAAAATCTCGGCATCTTCTTCGTTTGATATCGGAATTGAATGATTCTGGTATCATTTCGAAGGTATTTCCATGACCTTGTTATAGGGCCCGCCAAAATCAGCTTTGAAATCACCACTTATCGTCCAAACCTTGAATTGACCTGCAACCCTTCTGAATATACCCATCAAGACTCTTGTTCATGGCTGGGGATGGCAAAAATGGGGTGCTTACAGGTCATTGCAAAAATCCGGGTACAACTTATCGAACTCCTTCCATGCTTTTGAGTCAGCTGGGTGTCGTAACTTACCATCGTCTGTACGCTCTTCGCGATGCCATCGGATATCAGCTGATGTATTAGACGACATATATAACCTTTGCAGCCGTGGGATCAAAGGGAAATGGCGTAATGTCTTAATTGGTATGTTCTTACCATCCTTTTTATATCATGACCTACAGTGTTTACATGAATCCAAAGTCGTTGTCTCCTTCCAAAACAACATACAATCTCTCGGGCATGCATCAATCTTATTGTAATCGAGTCCTAATTTCTTGATGATCTTCTTCGTTTCATAAAAAGAATTTGGCAAAGAACTTGGCTCAGGAAATGTATCTTTCAATAACTCCAACAACATAGTGAATGCTTTGTCGCTCATCTTGCATAAACACTTGATGTGATATAGGCGAAGCAAAAATCGAAGTTTCGTAAAATTTCTACTTCCCGGAAATAACTCTTGATCTGCATCTTCCATCAACCGTATTAATATTCAGTAACTCGACACTCGGACCCCTTGTATGATCACCCGTTGCAGTACCCTCAACTCCTTCATTAACATGTGTTCCCTGCATCTCATTTAACATATTATGTATATCGTCATTTATATCTGCTTCATCAATGCCAACTGGATTTTCATTGGGAGTTGGTTGTGATGATGAAGATGGAGATGGTTGTGATGATGAAGTTTCACCATGATAATTCCACATAACATAACCCCTGTGAAATCCATCGACGACCAGATGTTCATCAATAACATCCTTAGTACACCAGTATCAATTTTGGCACTTTACACATGGACATAAGATTTCTTGCCCGATATTCGCTTTATTAGAAAATGCAAATTCTATAAAACTTTTGACCTCTTGCAAGTACTGTGGAGATAACCTGAACCTTGCATCCCGTGAACCTCTATCAATCCAACTACTCCTAGACATTGTTGTACAAAGTAACTGACAAGATATTTAAGATAAAAAAATATTAATACTTATAATCCCTTAAAATAATGCATGTAAAATAATAAATTACAAGGTACATCACAATTATAATTCAGGCAATAATTAAATTGCTACATTGGACATTAATTGTCATATTTCATGTTTTGAGACTCCACTTCTACCAATTCAAATATATTTAACATTTTTTGAGGTGCAATTTCAGGCATCATATTGATACTAGTCGCTGACTTCTGAAAACATAGAAGTGGAGTCTCAAAACATGGACATAATCATGTATCATAAAAATCAGTTATAATTTCAAACAATGCTAAGGTTCAGTCCAAACAATCATTAGCAATTAATGTATAATCATGTATCATAAGAATCAGTTATAATTCCAAACGATGCAAAGGTTCAGTCCAAACAATCATTAGCAATTAAGCATCCCTTAACTTTGTAAAACGTCAAGATCCCATGATCCAACAGAATATCACTATGTTTATATCGAAATTATAAAACAGTCCAACACCATAAAAACTTATTCTGAACTTAAATAATTCACACAGGTTGAAGAAATATTTGAAATTATAAAACAGTCCAACACCATAAAAACTTATTCTGAACTTAAATAAAATTCACACAGGTTGAAGAAATATTCGAAATTATAAAATAGTCCAACACCATAAAAACTTATTCTGAACTTAAATAAAATTCACACAACTCTATAGATGTCCACATCCCAGAAACTCATAAAGTTTCGGCTTGACTTTTCACTGGCCTCCGCCTCCACGAAAAAAAAAACTCTTTGGCTTCTGTCAATTCTATCAGTTTTATTTCTTTTGTTTTGCAATTATTTTGTTCTTTTTTCATCTCTTGTTGACCAAGAATCGAATTTTTTTCCCTTTTTGGGTTCTCTTTCTTAGCCCGGAAACTACCGTTCTCTAGCTTGGAAGCTTTAGAAGCCATGGAGAAAGAGGTGGAGTTGTTGTTGTTGTTTTCGGTGGGTGAAGAAAGAGTTGGGTTTTGAGTCTGGTTGTTTGAAATGTCGAGAAAAAGAACGAGGAGGGATTATTTTGTTAATGAAGCTGTTCAGTTTTTCAACTATTTAATGGCAGAGAGACCTACGTTTCGCTTTTTTGTTCCATTAGTGCTGCTTGGCTGGGCTGTTGAGCGATGGATCCTGCCCTTCTCCAATTGGGTTCCCCTTCTTGTCACTATGTGGGCAGCCACTCAGATCTGCTCTTTTTCTTCCTCTCTCTCTCTCTCTCTCTCTCTCTCTCTCTCCCTTTTTTGTGAATTTATTTGTTCTTTCCCTCAATTGGGATAGCAATTTGTTGCCTGCCTTTTTTTTTGCCTAAGATGGAGCCATGTTCCGAAGGTCTTCTTATAGAATTTACCTGGAATTGAGTCCTGTATGTGTACTGAAAATTCTGCTTTTCTAGAGAAAAGTTTAAGTGGGTCTGTGGTTATTGAGTTGAATTATTGGCACCTTTTTATGTTTCTTCCTAACTATGATCTGTTTCTGTTAATTGACTTTCACAAGTAGGGAGCTGTGGGAATTTTCTTGTATCATTTAATTACTAAATTGAACCTGAATTTCAGATTTCTGGGTTGGTACTTTGATACAGAAACTAAATGAGATACTAAAGGATAAACCTAAATTTCAGCTCTATATATATAGTACAACCCTTCCAGTGTTGAAGGCATGTAGAGATAGATAACTAGTCAGTATAGGATGCTTCTTGGTGGCACATCCGCTATGCTTCTGGCAAAACAAGGCTTGCTATAAAGGGGTTACTTGATAACTCTCCGGATCCCAGTGATTTTAACTCCCAGAGCTGATTCTAACTCCCATGAAGTCTAGTATAAAAATTGACTCCTGGAGTCAGAATATGGGAACTAAAAAAAGATGCTCTGATCTCCGGACGAGAGCAACTTGAAAGAAGAAAAAAATTTAAGTCCTGACGTTTTCCATCAAAATGAACAAAGAGAGGAACTCCTGATTGAGGAAGACGAGAGGAGAAAGAAGAAGATCGTCAACCGAAGCAATGGCTCCTTCCACCTTAACGGCAGGACGAACTTCTCTCAATGGTGGATTAACAGTTGGAGTAGTTGAGTTCAGCGGCGATAATCGCCTTTAATCCTGGATTATGAAGGTCTTGCTTTTGCCTCCATAGCTGAAGAGGAACCTCCAACTCCAAGATCCCTCCAATTTCAGTTTTCCTTTGTGAGGTTAGTCGTTTATCAACGATAAGATTGTGTCGCATTCTTAGATGAATCACATTTCTTATTCATCGGCTGCCCCATTTTTGCAGTATCTCAATAGCTACGACATTGGCCATTATATTTTCCTTGTGGTAAATAAATTGAATACATGGGAAAAGGGGATTCAAATGTTCGATAAAACTAAGAACGAAGGCTCATTACCTTGCAACCAAGGCTCAAGCATTCCATTCCAGAAGAAAATGAAATCATTCCTGATGACCATATAGCAGATGGAGGAGAGGATCAGAGATTGAGATGTTACCTGATGACCTTATAGCAGCGACAAGCTAGCAGAAGGCGGAGATGGAGCTGGCGGCGTCGAACTAGATCAGAAGGAGAATATGGAGATGACGATGGAGAAAGAGATGGAGCAGAACTGAGATGGAGGTACCTAATTAGGGTTAGTATTTGTGAAATACAAATGGAGGAGAGGAGATTGATGTTACCTGATCGATGATCATATAACAGCTACAACTAGCAGAAGGCGGAGATGGAGCTGGCGGCGCCGTCGAACTAGATATCAGAATAAGGAGACGAGTTAGATGACGATGGAGAAGGAGAGAGTTAGATGACGATGGAGAAGGAGAGAGTTAGATGACGATGGAGAAGGAGAGTTAAATGACGATGAAGAGTTGAACCGACGAATTGAAGATGGAGACGGAGAGGCGTGTACTGGGAAAACAGAGGGATTGGCGCATAATATGGGATAATGGAGGCAGTTACAGCCTTTATCCGACGGATCTTAAGAACCGTCACATACCTGCAGCAAGTGGAAAGTGAAAAAAATTAAATGAAAATATCGGGGGAAAATTCTGGGATATACGACGGGATTGAAATCTCGCCTTAATTTTATATCTATATACAACGGGATTAAATTACCATCGTAACTATATATCTATATACGACGGGAATTAATTCCCGTCGTAACTATATATCTATATACGATGGAACTTAATTCCCGTCGTAACTATATAACTATATACGACGGGATTTAATTTCCGTCGTACCTATATATCTATATATGACGGTATGTGATTTCCGTCTTGAATACCCATGTATATACGACGGTAAGTGATTTCCGTCCTTACTACATATCTATATACGACGTGTACAACTGTTCCGTTGTAATTACGGATTGGTGGGAACACCGTAGGAAGAAATATACATACGCGCATAGGAATTAGGTTATACATGACGTCATGCGTCGTATTTAAGTGGTTATATAAGACGGATAAATAAAACCGTCGTAAATATGAATTATTTAAGACGGTTACATAAAACCGTCGTTAATTTCTGTCACAAAAAACCATTTTTGTTGTAGTGAACTTATTGTCAACCTCTTTCAGATATGAATCTATTTGATTCAGAAGGGAAGAACTGATGAACTTGATATGACACTGAGAGGGGGGGGGGTGAATCAGTGTCTGAAACTTTTTTCTAATTATTTACTGCTGCCCAGAGCTGATGGAGATATATTCTTTTACAGACACACAAGCGTATGAAAATCTACCTCGCTACCACTCAGTGGCCAGGTCTACCAGATTTGCACACCCACCCTGCAAGCCATTCCATGCACTCCAAAATATGATAGAAAAATAAAGACAATCCACAACACAGGATATACGTGGTTCACCAACACAGTGTGTGATGGCTAGTCCATGGAGTAATGCCCAACGGGCTCCGTATATACTCAATACATTTTTTTTTACTGTCTACACAGCATGGAGTACATACACCCAATTTACCCAGCATAAAACTAGGAGGGCACACATGTGTCAGGAATTCAGGTAACAAGTACCAGTGTTCAAAACACGCTGCACACCACGCTTAACTCGCACCCACGGGAAGCAAATAATAATTTTTTAGGCTTATAAATTTGCCTTACAATTTTTCCCCCACTAGCTAGGTATTCAACAATTTACACCTACGCTAGCATACAATAAATTGAAAGCATAAATAGATAAGGAATTAAGAATCTCACAAATAATGCTTTCGAATGGCCAACAATCTCTCTGGAGCTTCACACTGACCTCAGGTACTCTTCAACAGCCTTCTATGTTGATAGAGATCGATTCACAGAGCACACCTTGTCCATAGGCTTCCAATCTCTTCCACACAACCCATAATCACCATGAATATGAAAATAAAATCTCTACTGACCTCTCATAGGGATCTAGCACTCCATTGATGCACAAAGATGAGGCAGTTGGTGATTGATCACTCCCACAGGGCACGAAACCCTAGAAAACCTTCTCTTTGCCTTCAAAACTCTCTTTTCAATTTTTCTCTAGGTTTTTACGACTCCCAACGGCGCCCAATAGATAGGGCATCAAAAAATATGAATGCTGCAATTTGAACGGACCGATTTGGAGCTCGGATGAAGAAGATATGGCAGTTTGAAGTTCGGCCAACCAAAAGATTCAAAATGGAATCTTTCCTTTTATAACCGCGCACCCGCGCCGCTGATGCGCTGTCGCGATATGATTGGTCCATCGTAGAATCTTCAGCACGGACCATCAGATTGAATTCATAAAGGCGGGATCGATCTTGGTTCGTCGGATCCGCATAATTCGCATCAGGCGCGATCGGAGATTACGTGAGCCGCTGGATCTGGATCTAATCTGCTGCGCACCGTACGTACGCTACACCGAATCAAGTGGTAATACAATAGATCACGGTTCATTATAATATAATGCATCCAGCCAATCCGAAGGCGCACGATGGAATCTGACGCGATGGCTGAGATCCACCCGCCTTAATCAGATCCATCCGAACAGGATCTTGACGACATGGCTCATTCTGAGCCATGTCCAAACAGAATTTTATTCAATTTATGATAATTTCAGCCTTTTCCCTCAACTCTTGATAATTGCAAAAAGACCCCTGAACTTCTTCAATATATTACTGTTTTCCCTGTATCATATATACTCACCAAAAGCTTGATTTTTTGGCCGTTTTCGATCGTTTCGACGGAAACTACGATATCTCCCTCATCTGAAGTCGGAATTGAGTGATTCAAGTTGCGTTGGAAAGATAACTCAACGTTCTATATCTTTCCACTGTCGGATTTCCATGAACCTGCTGCGGGACCCACCAAAAATAGGCCCAAAGTTAAAACTCTGTCAAACCTTGGAATTTAAACCCGACACTTTGCGTGGATGCATGCCAAGTGCCGTGGGCTGCCGTGTTGGCATGTCACCTTGCCACCACACCTGTGGATCCCACTCATATTTTTCTCTCTCCTATTTCTCTCTCTTATGATTCTCTCTCTTCTTTCTCTCTCTTGAATTTCTCTCTTCAATGTCACAACACCAGAAACATGAGAAACATGAACATGATCAGAAAAGCTTCAGGAACACTGTCGCATCATCAGAAACTCGGCCACATCACCAGTGGGGTCCACAGACACTCTCTCTCATCATAATCAGTGTAAAATCTCATTTAACTCATTGTAAGTCCTCTGAAACACATGTAGGACACTATAAAACACACAAGCAAAGTTATCACATCTGTGCCACTGCACTAACACTCTCTCTCCTACACTGACACACTCTCTCCTACACTAACACTCTCTCTCCTCATTTTTCTGACTGAATGCTCACAAACACTGTCACATCAGCCAAGTTGCCAACAATGAAAACACAAAGTCCAACAAGAACTTGCATCAGTATCTCAATTTCAATTCAAACATGGGTTTGATTCACACTCTATGTTCGGAGAAATATTTACCATCCGAAAAGAGGACAAAGACTCGTCCAACCCCTATCATCAAGGGATTAGATTGCGAGAATGTCTCATTCTTTAATCACACCACTATCGCAGTTAGTGGAGTGCAATACGTTTCCATAAATGTATCCTAACATACTAGAATTGTCGAAATCGAGAACGCAATCTTAACACACTCCAGCCTCTATATATATCAGTCAGAACAAAGGTAATACGATCCAACTTTTAACACTCTTAAGCTCTCTCACTCTGTCAAAATTGCTTTGACCCTACTTTATAGGAATTCTAGTATTCTGATATACGGAATTTCGTCTGCTTGTTCTATTCTGACTTAAGCATCGGAGTGGCCACAAGGTTTCTGAATCCACCCTCGATTGCTTAACTTGCTTCCTCATTGACAGATGTCCTCACCAAAAGCCTCGGGGGAGAACTAGCGGCAACAGATTGGGCACCCACCATGGGACTAGAAAGTGATTTCTGATCAAGCTCTAACAAAATCTAGCCAACAGACTGATTTATATGTCTTCATCAAAGAGAGCAGAGGCAGTTACTATCTCCGTAGTAACAACAACAACACTCACCACGACTAGATGAATGCCTGTGACGAAGAAGACAACATTTGTGCTGAAGTAAACCAAAACAGACCACAGGGGGTAGACAATGCAAACCCCAGCTGTTCATCACCCGACAGCAATTTGAAGCCCGAGCGCAGCAACTGGTTACGCTTTTGTTTTTGCTAGAAATCCAAAAAAAAATATATTAAAAGAAAATAAAGAAAGTACAAAACACTCAAGTAAGATAAATTCCCCACCTTCGACATTGCCATCAACAGGAACCATCCTAGGTGGATAACAAAAAGCTACTAAAATCTATACCAAAAAGCTACACAGAATTTTTCATTATTAAAATTATTATTATTTTTTAATTTAATTTTTTTTATATACCCCTCTCATTGCGTATGGTACCCCTATGAGAGCGGGGATCCCCGCAGTGGCAAAATCTGGGTACTGACACATTAGCTAAAAAAGAAATATATACATAAGGTGAGCTCCATAACTTGAGTTCAGTGAGAAATAAACCAGCATGTAATAATGAATGATAAGTAATTACAAGCAGAGTCTAATTTAATGTCTACCATGTGCTATGGTAAAGCCTGGCCACACTCACCAAAGCTGACCATAACCTCTATGCACAAAACAATTGGATATTCGCCTAGCTTGCTCCAACAACGCTGGAAAAGACCTGCGTCTCCCACTATGGATGGTGATAGGCAAAGGTCCGACCAGTGATGCTCCAACGAACACACACTAGTACCTAAGCCCCTACTAGCCAAGGCCGCACACATGGGATAATGTCACTAACTAATCCTATATGTCATCATATGCACCCCCAATGATACCCCAGCATATATCCCAAATCTTCCGTCTAATCCCCCACCTAAACACTATCAATCCAATGAGATATAAGGCAATTCATGGTAGGGTCTCGGTGATGAGCTAGTTCAGTGGTCCTCAATACTTTCCCAACTTCCCACTCAGGCATAAGTCATCACACAATCACAGAATTCATATAAATACAAATACATGCAATATACAAATATTGGATAACATGCTAGTTCATCAAGAATGCAACATAGACAGGCAAGTGATTAGAAACACTCCAACATAAATTTAGGGTTCTATCCCTCATCTGAAGTCTTGTTATTCGAATAGTCCATATTATGAGGTTCAGTTTTGTCTATGGTCGTGTTACCTAATTAAGTAAAGTAACAATGTTATAAATCCTTCATACATAGGTTTTAGTCCTGTCAAGGTTGTCCAGTTGTAGTCTCCGATTGGAGATTGGGGCTAAAACCTCCCTCTTGATGGGATAAGGTCCTTTCTGACTCTATCCAATCGCAACTCCAGTTACACTAAGGTGCAACCGGTGTAGCAACCGTTCCGTTATAGAGACCTTCTAGTCTTGTTCAATCATGGGTCCGGTTGCACAGGGGTGCTATCGGACTTGCAACCAAACCTACCCAGAGGGCTAGGTCTGACTCTAAGTGTCACACCCTAATTCTGAACCAACCAGAATGGTGTGATGAATTGTCTATGATCCAACGATTCAACCAGGATCTCGTATAGGTCGTGTCCATTTGATTAAACAAGATACAACCACAATCATAATTAGAGTAAATAAACAATAGCGGAAGTCTTTAATATAAATGAACTGAGTATCTAACAATGATAACATAATTAATAATCCAATTATATCTAAATGACTAAAGACATAAAATAAAATAAATAAATCAATTACATGTTTCGATAAACCAACAACTAAATCTAATCGAAAACACATGAGTTGCACTCGCACGATGAATCATGCATCTCCACCATAGCTTCCACATCGATCGCAGCAACATGTCCGTACATTGGTGCATTCATATAATCTTTCACGGTAGGACCTGCATCATCAACTAAAAATATTCGACGTCAAAAGGGTGAGCACACATAATGGATCAGTGAGCAAACAAAACAATACAACAAACATATGCATCCATTCAATTCATATCTTTGGTCTGGTTTATAAGTTTGCAATGTGCTATAGAAAGGATTGGTGGCCGTCGCACCTCTATACATGAGTGTGTGAAGCCGCTCAATGGATCAAACACCATTTCCGTCCTACATGTACCCATCATGAAATAGAGATAGAGCTAAAGTGCCCGGATCAAACACCGCATAACACTTCTCCTGATGTCCTACCCATACCAACACGTAAGTCCCTATTGGAGAGGGCTTGTAAACTGGGCTCATAACTAACCAATCCTAATGTCAAACAGTGTATCCAAGGCCTCATTGTAAGACCTGTACCAAACTAACCGGTCTTACTACCTTGTATCAGGTCTACCTATCATGGTCGAGCCACATGGACCAAGTGCGCGAAGGAAATCACAAAACTAGGTACGAAATTGACCCAAAAATAGTAAAATGGAGGGTAAGGTCGCATGCCTAAATAGGTAGGGTCGAACCCACCTCAGCAGGGTCCAACCCATGACTTTTGAGTCCTAGGGTCGGATGACTTGAGACCCTAGGGTCGACGGATTCTACGACCCTAACATCGACCCTAGGCAAACTGACAGAAACCAGAAATGAGGAAACTTTTCTAATCCAAAGGGAACCTTTCCTAAACTCATTGGGATGAATTTTGGGAGGTTTTCCTCTATAAATAGGACATCCCTTAGGTTCTTTCACTCCTTTTGAAACCCTAATTGAAAGTAAGAGAAAAAGAAGAGAAGGAAGAGAAGGAAAGTTGGAGAAGAAGGCTAAGGAGAAGAGTTCCAGAGGAATCTTTGAATTCAGCAAGTTTAAGGTATGAAAACATTCTCCATGAATTGTGTAAGACCCTAGAATAGTATATAAAGAGGGTAGGATCTAGGAGAAATCCAAATCATCCATCCATGGGAAAATTCCAATGGAATCCATGGAGGGAATCATTGTAAACAAAGTAAAGGAAGTAACTTGGAGTTTTGAGCCATGGAACAATCATAGAATGGATCATGAAAGTAAGCCAAAGGATCCAAACATGAAAGAGTGGACTGTAGGATGAAAAGTCAACTCAAACTACATATGGTCGCACTTAGGGTCGACTGGTAATCGACCCTATCAGACCAAAGGATCGACCCCAAGCTCTTGGGATGTCCAGGGAAGCTATGGTCGCACCTAGGGTCGATGGATAACCGACCCTATGATCGACCCTATACCCTGGGGTCTCAGATACCTGCGACCCATCCTGCGACCCATCCTGTGACCCTAGCTTTACAGCAAGCTTAAAACTGTTGGAATGAATTCTAATTAAAATCTATCGACTTGTTAGGTTTTCCTATTGATATAAAGGTGATTCTTAAAGCTTGAAAGAGGATCTACACTCAAGCAAAGGTGAGGGAACAAGACCTAAACTAATTGGCTAATAATAAACTATTTTTGTTTATTGAGTCCAATTCCATGTATGATTCTATGATCGTATGATTGTAATGTGCATATCACATGTCATCTACAATTCCCATTATTACTATTCATGGATATTTAATTCTGTTTATTTACAACATGATGTTGATGATGATGCTAAGAATAGGCATGTGAATGTTTGTGTGTGGTTAGTGTGCTTAATGCGAGTGGGGCATCAGGGGAAGTGTGATGTGGTGCGGTCCTAAGCACTTTAGCCCTATCTCTACTCAAGTCTTGTCCACTAACATCGTCGTATCGCCATTACCTTAGCAGAACTATTACGTCGTAGGGCATCAGGGGAGGTGGTCTCACTTGGATACACTGTTTGACATTAGGATTGGTTAATTGCGAGCCCAGTTTGTAAGCCCTCGCCAATAAGGGCTTACGTGTTGGTATGGATAGAGCATCAGGGGAAGTGTGATGCGGTGCGGTCCTAAGCACTTTAGCTCTATCTCTATTCCATGGTGGGTGCATGTGGGAGCGGCAATGGTGTTTGATACATTGAGCGGTTCCACAGACTCATGTATAGAGGTGCGGCGGCCTCCAAACCTTTCTATAGCACATTGCAAACTATATGCCAGACCACAAATATGAATTGAATGCATGCATATGTTTGTTGCATTGTTTTGTTTGCTCACTGAGCCGTAATGTTTGCTCACCTTTTTTGAATTTGAATATTTTTAGTTGATGATGCAGGTACGACTGTGGAAGATTATATGAATGCTCCCGCATACGGGTACGTTGCTGCGATGGATGCCGAAGATATAGTGGAGACGCCTGACTCATCATGCGAGTGCAACTCATGCGTTTTCGATTAGATTTTTATTTAGACCATTAAGGAAATGTAATTTGATATTATATTTACTTATGTCTAGGTCAATACAATATAATTGGATATTTTATTTATGATTATCACATTTAGATTCTCAGTTCATTTAATATTAAGACTTCCGCTATTGTGTATTTATTCTGATTATGGTTGTGGAAGTGTATGGTTTAAGCAAACGAACACAGCCTATTTGAGATCCTGGTTGAACCGTTGGCTTATTAGCGGTTCATCACACCGTTCTGAATAGTATAGAATTGGGGTGTGACACTCACCCCAGTATCCCTCAATACGTCCATAGAGATAGAGCTAAGGCCCCCCGACAGAGTTAGAGACTACACGGTCCGAGACCACCTCCCCTGATGCCCTACGACATAATAGTTCTGCTAAGGTAATGCCGATACGACGATGTTAGTGGGCAAGACTTGAGTAGAGATAGAGTTAGAGTTTGGTGACTAGGATGAACCACAGTGTTACATCCTCCCCCTGATGCTCCACTCGTATCAAGCACACTAACCACACATATACATTCACATGCCTATTCCTAGTATCATCGTCATCATCATGTTATAAATATACAGAATTAAATATGCATGAACAGTAATAACAGAAATATTGGATGACATGTGAAATGCACATTACAAGCATACAAGCATAGAATCATTCATGACATTGGACTCAATAAGTAAAATAGTTTATTATTAACCAATTAATTTAGGTCTTGTTCCCTCACCTTTGGTCGATGGTAGTTCCTCGTTCAAGCTTTGTAAATCACTTTTAGACCACTTGGAAACCTAACAAATTTAAAGATTTTAAATTAGAATTTATTTTCAACAATTTAGACTTTTAAAAACTGAGTGGTCGCAGGTGTGGTTGCACCTGTGGTCTCAGTTCCTGCGACCATAGGGTGTGTGGTCGCATACCATGCGACCACACCCTCCCTGGAACTTCCCGAGGGCATGTAGTCCATCATGTATCTCTCTTGTGGTCGCATATCATTCGACTACACCCTCCCTGGACTTCCCGAGGGCATGTGTGTCTCGTGTGGTCGCATATCATGCGACCACACATGTGATGGTCGACTTTTCACTCTCAACTCAATTCCTTCATGTTTTGATTCCTTGGTTTATCATCATGATCCTTCCTATTGTTGTTCTATGGCTTTAAATTCATATTTTTACTCAATCCATCATCCTAATAGATTTGCTCCATGGATCTCTTAGAATTTGTTCATGGTTTGATGATTGGGGTCTCACTTTGAATCACTATATCTTCCATGATCTATTCTAGGTATTCAACTGAGGTGGGAGATGGTTTCATACCTTATACTTGTTGAAGATTCAGAGTTCTCTCTGAATTTCCTTCTCTTAGTCTTCTTCTTCAATTCTCCTTTTCTTCCTCCTCTTCTCTTTCTCTCTCTTTCAGTTTGAGTTCTAAAAGGATAAAAGAGGCTAAGGGATGTCCTATATATAGAGAAAAACCCTCCATAAAGAGTTCTACTTAGATTAGAAAAGAACCCCCTTCGGATTAGGAAGGTTTCCTAATCATAGAGTCTGTTTGACTTCGTGTGGTCGCAGGTATGGTTGCAGAACCCGTGGACCACACAGTCAAAAACTGCGACCACACATCCCAGTTTTCTGTGATCGCTTTAATCTGAGGTGTGGTTGACCACACCTATTTAGGTATGCCACCACACACTCCTAATTAACTGATTTTGGGTTCAATTTCATACCTAGCCTTGTGGTTTCTTCACGCACTTGGTCCGCTTGGCCCGATCATGATAAGAAGACCTGATACAAGGTAGTAAGACCGGTTAGTATGATATGGGTCTTACAACTCCCCCCCTCTTATTAAAAATTTTGTCCTCGAAATTTGCACATACCTTCTAAGTCGAAAAGGTGAGGATATTGCTTTCGCATAGCATTCTCTTCTTCCCATGTGATCTCTTCTACATCTTGGCTCCTCCAAGTAACCTTAACATAATAAATATCACGATTGCATAGACGTTGAACCTTCCAGCTGGTAATTTGAGCTGGTGCTACTTCGAATGTCAAATCATCAGTTAGATCCAGTGGATCCGCTGTTATCACATGTGTTGGATCTCTGACGTACTTCTTCAGTAATGAGATATGAAATACATCATGCGCACTTGACATAGATGGGCGTAGTGCTAACTGATACGCCACCTTCCCACGTTTAGCTAGAATTTCATATGGCCCGACATATCTCGAACTTAGCTTCCCTTTCTGTCTGAATCGTTTTAAGCCTCACATAGGTGATATTTTCAGGAATACCTTATCACCTACGACGAATTCAAGGTCTTGACGTCGATTATCTACATACTGTTTCTGACGGTTCTGAGTTGTTCTAACTCTTTCCTTGATAATGTCGACTACTCGACAAGTCTCTTCAACAAACTCTGGTCCAACAATACTTCGTTCTCCAACTTCATTCCAAAACAAAGGAGTTTGACACTTCTTACCATACAGTGCTTCATAGGGTGACATCTATATAGTAGCCTGATAGCTATTGTTATAGGTGAACTCGATCAACGGTAGTTTCTCATCCCATGATCCTTTGAAATCAATGACACATGCTTGAAGCATGTCTTCTAAAATCTAAATGGTACGCTCCGACTGTCCGTCTGTCTGAGGATGGAATGCAGTACTGAACTTCAAAGTTGCACTCATAGCCTTCTATAATCCTTCCTAAAACTTGGAGGTAAAGCGTGGGTCTCTGTCGGACACAATGCTTTCAGGTACACCATGCAATCTGATAATATTATCCACATATAGCTTGGCTAATCTCTCTAGGGTATATTGAGGTCGTATAGCTATGAAATGAGCTGTCTTGGTCAAACGATCTACAATCACCTAGACTGCATCAACTACTCGGGGAGTCAATGGTAACCCGGTGACGAAGTCCATAGTGATGCAGTCCCATTTCCATGCTGGTTCTGGCAGTGGCTGCAACAATCCTACAGGTCTTTGCCTTTCAACCTTTACCCTCTAACAATTTAGGCATTGAGACATAAATTTAGCTACATCCGCCTTCATTCCTCTCCACCAATATAGCTTCTTCAGATCATGATACATCTTCGTACTTCCAAGATGTACCGAATAAGCGGTGGTATGAGCTTCCTTCATTAGTCTATGTCTAATATCCAAGTCTTCATTTTCAAGAATACATACTCTTCCTTTGTATTTTAGTACCTTTTCAACGTCCAAGGTGAACTCAGGAGTAGTCCTACCTTTTTCGATGTCATCTTGCACCGTTCTCAGATAAGGGTCTGATTTAATAGCAGCTTTCACTTCATCTAATATATCAGGTATAATCTTCAATGTCGCAAACATATTTGAAAATCGATGAATAATCTCTTGGTTGGTTGATCCATCCGATGTATCTATTACGAGCTGCTCATTACCATAATTGAATACTTCTCCTATAACACACATTGCCGCAGTCGTGTTAACTTCTCCCTGGGATTTTATCATTGATTTTCTGCTTAGCACATCAGCAACTACATTAGCCTTCCCTGGATGATACTAGATATCGCAATCATAATCTTTTAGCAACCCTAGCCATCTTCTCTGTCGCATGTTCAATTCCTTTTGATTGAAAAGATAAGTAAGACTCTTATGATCTGATTTAATCTGAAATTTCTCACCATACAAATAATGTCTCCATAGCTTAACAGCATATACTACTGCTGCTAATTTCAAGTCATGAGTGGGATAGTTCTTCTCATGCGTCTTCAGTTGTCTTGAGGCATACGCAACTACTTATTCTCCTTGCATAAGTACACATCCTAAACCCAACCCAGACGCATCAGTGTACAAGGTAAATGGTTGTCCTGGGATCGGATTAGTCAAGATGGGAGCTGATATCAATCTAGCTTTCAATGCTTAAAAACCCTTCTCACATTTGTCGGTCCAAACAAACTTTTCTCCTTTCTTAGTCAAACTGGTGAGAGGTACGACGGTTCTAGAGTAATCTTCTACGAATCGTCGGTAATAACAAGCTAAACCTAGGAAACTTTTGATTTCTGCAACATTCTTAGGTGCTTCCCATTTCACAATGGCTTCAATCTTACTAGGATCCACTTTGATTCCTTCAGCGGATACAACATGGCCTAAGAAAGCAACTTCATTTAGCCAAAACTCATACTTTGTAAATTTGACGTAAAACTTCTCTTTTCATAGTCGCTGCAGAGCGGCTCTTAGATTTGTGATATGAGTTTCTTTGTCCTTGGAGTAGACTAATATGTCATCAATAAACACAATGACTGATGTATCCAACATATCATGGAATACCTGATTCATGAGTTCCATAAAAGTTACGGGTGCGTTGGTTAATCCAAAAGACATAACTAAAAATTCATAATGTCCATATCTTGTTCTGAATGCTGTCTTTGGAATATCATCTTCCTTAATCTTCAACTGATGATATCCTGATCGAAGATCAATTTTGGAGAACACTTTGACACCTTGCAACTGATCGAACAAGTCATTAATCCGAGGCAACGGGTATCGATTCTTGATTATAAGCTTATTCAATTCCCGATAGTTTATACACGGTCGAAAGCTACCGTCCTTCTTTTTCACAAATAATATCGGTGCTCTCCATGGTGATATGCTGGGTCTGATATAACCCTTGTCCAGTGATTCCTATAATTGTACCTTCAGTTCCTTCAGTTCAGTAAGAGCCATTCGATAGGGTGCTTTAGATACTGGTGTGGCTCCGGGTATAAGATCTATAATGAACTCTGTCACTCGGTCGAGTGGTAGTCCTGGTAATTCCTTAGGAAATACATCCGAAAAGTCACGCACAACATCAATATCTCCATTCGTGGTGCTTCCTTGGTGATAATAAACTGTTTTACTTATTGAGTCCAATGCCATGAATGATTCTATGATTGTATGCTTGTAATGTGCATTTCACATATCATCTAATATTCATGTTGTTACTGTTCATGCATATTTAATTCTATATATTTATAACATGACGATGATGATGATACTAGGAATAGGCATGTGAATATATGTGTGTGGTTAGTGTGCTTGATGCGAGTGGAGCATCAAGGGGAGGACGTGACACTGTGGTTCATCCTGATCACCAGACTCTAACTCTATCTCTACTAAAGTCTTGCCCACTAACATCGTCGTATCGTCGTTACCTTAGCAGAACTATTACGTCGTAGGGCATCATGGGAGGTGGTCTCGGACCGTGTAGTCTTTGACTCTGCCGGGGGGCCTTAGCTCTATCTCTATGGACGTATTGAGGGATGTTGGGGTGAGGCCTTGGATACACTGTTTGACATTAGGATTGGTTAGTTGCGAGCCCAGTTTGCAAGCCCTCACCAATAGGGGCTTACGTGTTGGTATGGGTAGGGCATCAGGAGAAGTGTTATGCGGTGTTTGATCCGGGCACTTTAGCTCTATCTCTATTCCATGATGGATGCATATGGGACGGTAATGGTGTTTGATCCATTGGACGGCTTCATACACTCGTGTATAGAGGTGCGACGGTCACCAATCCTTTCTATAGCACATTGCAAACTTATAAACCAAACCAAAGATATGAATTGAATGCATGAATATGTTTGTTGCATTGTTTTGTTTGCTCACTGAGCCATGATGTATGCTCACCCTTTCGACGTCAAATATTTTTAGTTGATGATGCAGGTCCTACAGTGGAAGATTATATGAATGCACCAATGTATGGACATGTTGCTACTATCGATGTGGAAGCTATGGTGGAGACGCATGATTCATTGTGCGAGTGCAACTCATGTATTTTCGATTAGATTTAGTTGTTGGTTTATCGAAACATGTAATTGATTTATTTATTTTATTTTATGTCTTTAGTCATTTAGAGATAATTGGATTATTAATTATGTTATCATTGTTAAATACTCAGTTCATTTATATTAAAGACTTCCGCTATTATTTATTTACTCTGATTATGGTTGTGGTTGTATCTGGTTTAATCAAATGGACACGGCCTATACGAGATCCTAGTTGAACCGTTGGATCATAGACGGTTCATCACACCATTCTGGTTGTGTCAGAATTGGGGTGTGACACCAAGCCTGTCTAGTTGCATGTGTTTTGCAACCAGACCTACTTTCGGACTCCTACAGTAGAAGTCTATCATCTGATCTTCGGGTTAAAGTTTTTTCAACAATTTTCTAAACTTATATTGATGCTCAATAGGGTCGGTTACAGGTATCTTACCTAAACCTAGGGTTATTAGCATCACAATTCCCATAGCTAGGTTCATGGCCTGCATAGGGGTGTCTTCGGGAAGGTTTCCATTCCTTAATTCAAACGAAGGCGTCTCATTCCGCCATTAATGGAAGCACAAGGCCTTTCCTTGGCTCGGTATTAAGGTTTCCCCTATTATACTTAGTTCATCAAATCCTATCCACAACGAGAAGGTATAGAACTTACCGGTTGTTAGTTCTAAACGAGATGCTAGAGCTAAGCGGCGTCAGAAGCTATCCAAGAAACCTCTTACCTCTCTCTACCTTTTTTCTTTAACCCTCCTTTCTCTGAGAACACGTCAGAATCCTTAGAGTGAATGTGTAGCTCTAAGGGAAGGGATAGAAGAGTACTAATTGGGTTGGAGTTCCTTCTTGGAGTGGACTCTCTCTTAGTTAGGAAACTAGGGAGGGTCAGACACTTGTCAGTCTATCAAGAATAGAGAGGGTGGATTCACTGATCTTAGTGGATAGGGAGGTTGGAGGAGGGCTGGGATCCACCAAAACCACCTAGGGACCTAGGAATATTCTTACTAGTTCCCAATATGAATTTGAACAAATTGTAGTTTCACGGCAAGGCTTTTAAGCCTGTCCTGTCACACCCCAATTCCGTACCAACCAGAATGGTTTGATGAACTGTCTATGATCCAACGGTTCAACTAGGATCTCGAATAGGCTATGTCCTTTTTGCTTAAACCATACACATCCACAACCATAATCATAATAAATACACAATAACGGAAGTCTTTAATATTTAATGAACTGAGAATCTAATGGAGATAACATAAAAAAATTATCCAATTATCTTCAAATGACTAAGACATAAAATAAAATAAATTAATCAATTACATCTTCTGAATAATCCAACAAATAAATCTAATCGAAGATGCATGAGTTGCACTCGCACGATGAATCATGGGACTCCATCATAGCTTCTACATCCATCGCCGCAACATGTCCGTACATCGGAGCATTCATATAGTCTTCTATAGTAGTACCTGCATCATCAACTAAAAATATTCGACGTCAAAAGGGTGAGCACACATCATGGCTCAGTGAGCAAACAAAACAATGCAACAAACATATGTATGCATTCAATTCATATTTTTGGTCTAGTTCATAAGTTTGCAATGTGTAATAGAAAGGATAGGAGGCCGCCGCACGTCTATACATGAGTGTGTGAAGCCGCCCAATGGAACAAACACCATTGTCATCCCACATGCACCCACCATGGAATAGGGATAGATCTAAAGTGCTAGGACCGCATCGCATCACACTTCCCCTGATGCCCTACCCATACCAACACGTAAGCCCCTATTGGCGAGGGCTTGCAAACTGGGCTCGCAACAAACCAATCCTAATGTCAAACAGTGTATCTAAGGCCTCACCCTAGCATCCCTCAATACGTCCATAGAGATAGAGCTAAGGCCCCCCGACAGAGTCAGAGGCTACACGGTCCAAGACCACCTCCCCTGATGCCCTACGATGTAATAGTTCTGCTAAGGTAATGGCAATACGACGATGTCAGTGGACAAAACTGGAGTAGAGATAGAGCTAGAGTCTGGTGACCACGATGAACCACAGTGTCACGTCCTCCCCCTGATGCTACACTAGCATTAAGCACACTAACCACATACGTACATTCACATGTCTATTCCTAGAATCATCATCATCATCAAGCTGCAGCTGTCCTCCCAGTGGGAGGAGAGGATGCGGATCCCTTCCCATCAATACCTCTCACCATAACAATTTGTAATGGGGATTCAAATCCTCTCCTCCCAGTACCTCTGGGAGGACGGGGATGCCCCCGTCGGATGACTGACATGTGGTTCTCAAGAGAATCATAATCCCACGTCCGAGCCGACACCCAGCCGACAAGCTGAGCCAACAAGGAGTATCGACTTAGACGTGAGGCTCGAATTCTCCTGAGAATCATGTATCGGCCATTTGACGGGGCATCTCTGATGAACTTGATATGACACTGAGAGGGGGGGGTGAATCAGTGTCTGAAACTTTTTCCTGATTATTTACTGCTGCCCAGAGCTGATGGAGATATATTCTTTTACACATACACAAGCGTATGCAAATCTACCTCGTTACCACTCAGTGGTCAGGTCTACCAGATTTGCACACCCATCCTGCAAGCCATTCCACGCACTCTAAAATATATAAGAAAATAAAGACAGTCCACAACACAGGATATACGTGGTTCACCAACACAATGTGTGATGGCTAGTCCACGGAGTAATGCCCAACGGGCTCCGTATATACTAAATACACTTCTTTTTGCTGTCTACACAGCAGGGAGTACATACACCTAATTTACCCAGCATAAAACTAGGAGGGCACACATGTGCCAGGAATTCAGGTATCAAGTACCAGTGTTCAGCACATGCTGCACACCATACTTAACCCGCACCTACGGGAAGCAAATAACAATTTTTTTTAGGCTTATAAATTTGCCTTACAATTTTCCCCCACTAGTTAAGTATTCAATAATTTTCACCTACGCTAGCATACAATATATTGAAAGCAACAAATAGATAGGGAATTGAAAAACCTCACAACTGCTTTCGAATGACCATCAATATCTCTGAAGCTTCACACTGCCCTCAGGTACTCTCTAACAGTCTTCAATGATGATAGAGATTGATTCACAGAGCACACCTCGCTCACAGGCTTCTAATCTCTTCCACATAACCCATAATCACCATGAATTTAAAAATAAAAGCTCTATTGACCTCTCATAGGGATTTAACACTCCATTGATGCACAGAGAAGAGGTAGTTGGTGATTGATCACTCCCACAGGGCACGAAACCATAGAAAAACCTTCTCTTAAGCTTCAAAGTCCTCTTTTCGATTTTTCTCCACCCTTTTATGACTCCTAACGGTGCCCAATGTGTAGACCATCAAAAAAATATGGAAACTGCAACTTAAACGGACTGATTTGGAGCTCGGATGAAGAAGTTATGGCAGTTTGAAGTTCGGCCAACCAAAAGACTCAAAAAGGAATCTTTCCTTTAATAACCGCGCACCCGCGCCGCACCGTAGCCGCGCCGCCGATGCGCTGTCGCGATCTGATTGGTCGATCAAAGAATCTTCAGCACGGACCGTTAGATTGACTTCAAAAAGGCGGGATTGAACCTGAGCTCTTGGATCTGGATAAATCACGCCTCCGAAAATCAGAGATCACGTGAAGCGCTGGATCGGAATCTGATCCGCTGCGCACCGTACGCACGCTACACCGAATCAAGCCGTAACACAATAGATCGCGGCCCATTATAATATAATGCATCCAACCATTCCAAAGGCGCGCGATGGCTGAGATCCACTCGAGCCCGCCATAATCAGATCCATCCAAACAAGATCTTGACGACGTGGCTCATTCTGAGCCGTCCGAACAGAATTTAACTCTATTTATGATAATTTCAGCCTTTTCCCTCAACTCTTGATAATTGCAAAAAGACCCCTGAACTTCTTCAATATATTATTGTTTTCCCTGTATCATATATACTCACCGAAAGCTTGATTTTTTGGCCGTTTTCGATCGTTTCGACGGAAACTGCGATATCTCCCTCATCTGAAGTCGGAATTGAGTGATTCAAGTTGCGTTGGAAAGATAACTCGACGCTCTACATCTTTCCACTGTTGTATTTCCATAAACGTGCTGTGGGACCCACCAAAAATAGGCCCAAAGTTAAAAATCTATAAAACTTAGGAATTTGGACTTGAAACTTTGCGTGCATGCATGCCAAGTGCCGTGGGCTGCCGTGTTGGCATATCACCTTGCCACCACACCCGTGGATCCCACTCATATTTTTTCTCTCTCCTCTTTCTCTCTCCAGTTTCTCTCTCTACAGTCTCTCTCTCTCTTCAATTGTCTCATGTCTCAATACAAGAAACACTGCAACACTACTAGAAACTCTGTCACACCATCAATATTATTGTCACATCATTAGTTTCTGTGCCACATCACCAGTGGGATCCACAGACACTCTCTCTCTCATCAAACTTGATGTAGAATACCATTTAACTCATTGTAAGTCATCTGAAACACATGTAGAACACTATAGAACACACAAGCGAAGTTGCCACATCTGTGCCACTGCACTGATACTCTCTCTCCTACACTGACACTCTCTCTCCTCATTTCTCTGACTGAATGCTCACAAACACTGTCACATCAGCGAAGTTGCCAACAATGATAACATAAAGTCCAACAATCTCAATCCTCTCAAGAGGTACTGGGAGGAGAGGATGCAGATCCTGATTTCTCTAGTGGAGTTCGAAAGTTTGAGTCAAACATTAATGACCTCTTTAAAAACAATCAATGATGGCCCTTTTTCTTTTTTCTTTTTTCTTTAAACCCTATGATTCGTCAGAAGCTGAAAAAAAAAAAAAATCTCACCCTTTCTTTGATTTGCAACCTGAATCATGGGGAGCACACCCATTACTTTTTCAAATTTTTTTATTTTTTCATATTTTTAATAGACTCAAACCTTAATACAGGTACAATCCCAGTAATTATGTAGACCTTACATAATACAAGACACCAAACATGACAAAAAAATTTTGATTTGTCACGATTATTGTTCGAGGCATGAACAAAAATAATGCTTCCCCCCTGACTGCCCTCAAGATTGATATCCACAAAGCATTTGATCCCATTGACAAAAATTTCATTCTTGAGGTCCTTGGAGCTATGGGCTTCCCTCCCTCTTTCATTATATGGATTCAAGCTTGCATCAGTTCCCCTATGTTTTCAGTTCTCATTAATGGCAGTCTGGCTGGTTATTTCAAAGGGGGCTAAGGAATCCATCAAGGTGACCCCATGTCTCCATATCTCTTCACTATAGTTATGGAATATCTCTCCATCTTGCTGGACAGAAGTGTCGCTGCCAAAGAGATCAAATTGACCAATTGCTGCAAAGCTCTCAACATTTCTCATCTTATCTTTGCGAACGATCTCATGATCTTTCTTAAGGCTGAAAAAAAACTCCATTGATAAGACCTTTGAGGTGCTTTCTGTGTTCTCCAATTGCTCTAACTTGTGTGTGAAAAGATCCAAATCCTCAATTCTTCTTGGTGGCATTTCTTCATCTCTTAAGTTTGATATTTTATCTTCCACTTAGCTGACTAAAGAAACCCTCCCTCTAAGATACTTGGGAGTTCCTCTTGTCTCTGGAAGATTTCCCACTCTTACTACTCAGCCATATTTGACTCCATTGCAAAGAAACTAGAGGGTTGGAAAGCAAAATTTTTATCCAAAGTAGAGCGTCCTCAATTAGTTCTCCATGGTTCTTACCTTTATTGGACTGAGAATCTTTGCCCTTCCCAAAGCGACCATTAAGAAGCTAGAATCTCTTTTTGCCAATTTCTTTTGGTCTGGGCCTTATCTAGAAAAGAAAATTCACTAACCTGCAAGTCTAAAAAAGAAAGTGGGCTTGGCATTAAAAGGAATGGAGATATTAACCGGGCTAGTATTCTCAAGTAGGCTTGGAAATTACTACTCAAAAACACACTCTTTGGATCCAATGGGTTCATCACTGATACCTTCGTAAAGAGTCCTTCTGGTCAACAAAAAAAAAATTCTAAATCTTCTTGGGTGCTAAGGAAAATTTTAAAGCACAAACATCTTCTCTTGGATAAAATTTATTTTTCAATTGGCAAAGGGCAGCGCTCCTTTTAATGGTTGGAACCTTGGCACCACAAGGGCATGTTGTCCAATAGTATTAGGCTTGACTGTTGGGTTATGGTGAACTCCACAAGAATGGCAAAAGTTTCTGAAATTTTATCTGATGAAGTTCGGGATCCAGGCCATCTTCCATCTCCTCTACTGGATGAATACTGGTATGAGCATCACTTGGTTAGCAGAGAGCGAATAGAGGATCATGATAAAATTCTTTGGAAAGGAGGCTTGGGGCCCCTCTGCTCCTCTAAAGCTCTATGACAGTCCATCAGATCTGGGGTCCCGAAATCCCAATGGAGTGAAACTATCTGGTTCTCTGATAGTATTCCAAGACATTCAATGGCTGCCTGGCAACGTCTTATGGATGGTCTTCCAACGTCTTCTCAACTTTCCAAGAGAAACATTGTTGTCAATGGAAACTGCATCTTCTATTGGACTGGGTCAGATTCGAGGAATCACATCTTTTTCGGATGCCCACACTCTTGCTGGATTTGGAAGAAAATTAAAAGAATGTGCTCTCAGACTTTTCCTCAAATCAGATTAATTTATCAAGAAGTTTCATGGATCAAAAAGAAATTTCCAAGTAGAGGTAATGCTGGGTCCATTCTAAGGCTTGCCTTCTGTGCTTCGATCTACTTCATATGGCAAGAGCGCAATATGAGGATCTTTAGAAACAAAGCAAAACCAACAGAAGCTATATTCCACTGTATTGTTAATGATGTCAAAGGGAAATGTGACTCTCTCATCTTTACAGGCCCCTCCACCCCTAGAAATGCCTTCCTAAGCAGATCATGGGGTATGGAGATCCATCCTCCTTAGAGTTTGTCCTTTCTTGGTTCTCCTTTTGTTTTGTAAACTGTGGTCCTGCTACCTTTTTGGATGCTTGTATGTAATTCCCCATTCCCCTTCTTTTCTCTCCTTCAAGCATTTAAAAAAAAAAAAAGAGTAAAGGTTTGTTTTTCATATTGTCATAACTTTATATACGTTATTAAAATGGTTCTGGTGGTTCCAATTCTAATTGTTCTTAATTGGCCTTCGGTTCTGGACCCATTGGAAGACCATCCTAGAACTGTCCTGTCACGATTATTAAATGGTGCCGAAATCTATTCCCAGAGTTGTCCCATTAAGCTAATGGATGGGAACAGTTCCAGTTCCAAACGGTTCGGTTCTTAGTTCCGTTCCCAAATCTACAACCCTTTGATATTATGTTGGGAGAATACTCTCAACTTCAACATCTCATGGAAAGACTATCTTTTGCAGGCGGATTAGGGTATATAAAACCTTCCCTAACCTAACTTAATTACCCATTCTCTTATTAGACCAGTAACATGGAAGTCATCCGCTCTTCCCCACAAAAGATTAGCTTGTTCCTATTGTGGACAATATTTTGGGGTTATTCTGTGCCATGTAGGCCTGGTTTTGACGGATGGAGCTTGTATCCTGTTGTCCAGTCTTCTAGCCATTTATCGGATGGCCTAGACTGCATCGGTGTATGTGCCAACAACCTCAGCCCATCCTATGGAAAATTGGAGCGACTGAATGATAAGAGACGAGTCTGACCCGTTTTTCATACCTTAAACTGTGGACATCAATTGTCATACCCCAATTTTAGACAAACCAAAAGTGTGAATGAATCGTCATATGAACCAACGGTTCATATCAGGATCTCATTAGACCATGCCAGCAACTCAAACCAAACACATTCCACATTATAATCAGAGATAACAAAATAAATAGCGCAAGTCTTTATTAATAATGAACTGAGAGTCTAACATGGTAAATAAATAATTAAATTGTTTATTTTCAAATAACTCAAAATATAATAATATCTTTACAAGTTCCAAGTCTTTAAATAGGAAATTAACCTAAGCATAAACACACTGGAAACACTCGCATGAAGAATCTAGCTCGTCCTCCATAGCTTGTACTTCCATAGCTGACACGTGTCCATAAGAAGGCGCATTCATATAGTCTTCTATGGTAGTACCTGCATCATCAACTAAAAATATTCGACGTCGAGGGATGAGCACATAACACGGCTCAGTGAGTAAACAAAACAATACACAAACATATGCATATAGTCATAATTATATCTTTGGTATAGTATAAGCTTGCAATTGTGCTATGATAAGGATAGACGGCCACCATACCTCCATGCACGAAAGTGTGAGTACGCCCAATGGATCACACTATTGTTGCAACATGTCACTCACTATGGAATAAAGATAGAGCCAGAGATCCTGGATCAAACACTGTCAAAACTCCCCTGATACTCTACCCGTACCAATACGTATGCCCCTACTAGCTAGGGCTTGCAAACTGGATTCGTGACTAACCAATCTTAGATGTCATCAATGATTTGTATCCAATGTCTTACCCCAGCATCTCTCAATACACCCTTAGATAGAGCTAAGGCTCACTGGTAGAGCTTACAACTACACACCGCATATGTCACACCCCAATTCTGAACCAACCAGAATGGTGTGAGTGAACCGTCACTGAACCAACGGTTCACACCAGGATCTCGAATAGACCGTGTCCACTCATACAAACCATTGCACATAACCACAATCAGAATATAAGTAATACAGTGGAAGTCTTTAAATAAATGAACTGAGAATCTATTGATAAATTTAAATAAAATATCCAATTATTCAAAATCCAAACATAAAATATAATATTCTTACACCCACTTAATCCAACTGAAAATAACTGAAAATAATTGAAAGCCAATCAAAGGTACACGCAGAAAGGGCACTCGCATGAAGCGTCATGCTCGTCCTCTCCTGCATGTACATCCGGAGCAACAACACCACCATACGCCGGAGCGTTCATATAGTCGGCCACCGTATAACCTGCATCAACATCTAAAAACAATGTGTACACAAAGGGTGAGCTCACAACTTAGCTCAGTAAGACAATCAGACAATTTCACAATATTATGCATGAGTAACAATCATTTTATGCTGTGGTCTGATTTAAGTTTGCAATGTGCAATAGAAAGATTTGGTGGCCCCCGCACCTCTATACACGAGTGTGTGGCACCGCATAGCAGATCACACTACCACCGGCCCACATGCACCCATCATGGAATAGAGATAGAACTAAGGTATACCCGCACCTCCCCTGATGCTCTACCCATACCAGTACCTAAGCCCCTACTGGCCAAGGCTTGCAAACTGGGCTCGCAACTAACCAATCGTATATGTCATCAATGTAGGCTCTATCCCAGCACAGTCGTCTACGGCATAGAGATAGAGCTAGAGCGTGCAGGCCGGACTGGAGACCACAATACCTCACCTCCCCCTGATACCCTATCCGCAACTAACACACTAGGATAGAATAATACGCAGGTAGACCCTATCCCAACATAACTCCCTACGGCATAGAGATAGAGCTAAAGCATCGTGGACAAGCCAGCGTCGACAACGGAGACCACAGTGCCACATGACCATGGCTAAGCCAAAATCAACATCGGCGGAGACCACCGTACCACGACCTTCCCCTGATACCCCACCCGTACCAAGTATGTTAAAATAGAATACTACAAAAGTGTCAGTGTGAGGAATGATCCCAGGCCCCATGCCCTACTCCACAAACCAACGAAAACAATCACATGCCTAACAATCACATCATATTATGCATGAATAATAATAATAACTGAAAGTAAATGATGACATGTGAATATGCACAAACATCACATCATATATATTCAGAGTTATTAACAAAGATTTACCGTCCACTAATTATTAGGGTTTAGGTCAAATTCCCTTACCTGATGCTCGTTTGATAGCTTGCTCCACGTCGCAAGATCCAAACGTGCTATCACAGAGTCCTACATAATATTAGGGTTTCAATTAGAATAATTTCTTAAGGTTTACGTTGGTCGAAAAACCAACGAGGTTACAAAAATACACTCACAGAGCTGACCGGTTGCATGTACCGGTCGCAGTTTTGTGGGGAAATCTGGCAATCGGTATGGTCAGCCGGTCCCTACAGACCAGCCCCCCGGAAGGTACCGGTCACAACATACCGGTCGCATAGGGTGCAACCGATATAGTCGACCGGTATGTCTTCGGAAGACCATACACTTGGTTTTTCGACTGTCGTCGATCATTCTCTATTGATTCCAGGGTTTCTCCTATCCATTCTAAGTCTGAGCTTTGAGTTAGAGTTATCTCCAACTCATTCAAGTCTAGTTTTGATGATAACCATCCTAGAACTCGAATCTAGGGCTTGACGGCAAATTTAGGGTTTAATGTCCAATTAGGGTTTTAGATCAATACCTGCTTCGCATGGTATTGATCTACCCATACCGCTATCCTAGAGTCATAGAGTAAGAAGAATGATTAAAACACTTATCGTCGACTGGCGTAAAGTAAGCGTCCTCGAACGGCAATTGCGGCACCTCCTTCTTCTTCCTAGCTTCTTCTCCTTTCCAACCTCTTTCTCCTCTCTAGGGTTTGTGAGAGATAATGGAAAGGATTTGAGGATGTTTAGAGATGTTTATATAGGCTAGGATTAGGGTTTAGAAAGCCTCTTAGGATTAGGAAAGTCTTAGGACTCGGAATTGGGAAAGTTGGACCCGCAGAGATCCAATTCCGGATCTCTGTAGTCAACTGCGCAGAGTTGACCGGTCGACCGGTACCAAGACCGGTACCATCGATCGGTCAACATAAAATGACACTTATTTGACCATCTTTGATCCGATTTCATACCTGTTTGTCATCCGCTCGTCCCATCTGGTCCGGTGATGATCGAAAGACCTGCTACGACATGAAATCAAGATTCAGACCGGGTTCACGGAGTGCGGGTCTTACAACTCCCCCACCCTTAAAAGAAATTTCGTCCCAAAATTTGCATGTAGGTTTCACAACTCCCCCACCCTTAAAAGAAATTTTGGCCTCGAAATTTGAACGTACCTTGATCGTCGAAAAGGTTAGGGTACTCCTTTCTCATCGTGCTCTCCTCTTCCCAAGTAATTTCTTCAACATCTTGGCTTTTCCAATGCACCTTCACATAATGGATATCCTTGCTTCGAAGTTGTTGTACCTTTCGACTTGAGAGCATCACAGGTACCACTTCAAATGTTAAGTCTTCAGTCAAGTCTGGGGGTCTCGTCACAAAGATGTGCGATGGATCCCCCGACATACTTCTTCAATAATGATACATGGAACACATCATGAACGCTTGACATAGATGGTGGTAGAGCCAATTGATATGCTACATTACCACGTCCCTGCTCAATATCTCGTATGGTCCCACATACCCGGGGCATAGCTTCCCCTTCTTACCAAACCTTTTTCGGACCTCGCACCGGTGATATCTTCAAGAATACTTTGTCACCCACTCGCAAACTCCGGATCTCGACGTCGATTATCCGCGATAGTGCTTCGGTCGAACTTGAGCTGTCTTTACTCTCTCCTTGATTTGATCAATCACTCGACAAGTTTCTTCAACAAACTCGGTCCTACAATTCTTCTTTCTCCCACCTCGTTCCATAACAGAGGTGTTCGACACTTTTTCCCATAGAGTGCTTCATATGGAGCCATCTGAATTGTAGCCTGATAGCTATTGTTATAAGCAAACTCAATAAGCGATAGCTTCTCATCCCAAGCTCCCTTGAAATCTAATGCACAAGCTCGGAGCATATCTTCTAAAATTTGAATAGTCCTTTCGACGCCTGCCGTCTGGTTCGAGGGTGGAAAGCTGTACTAAACTTCAACTTGGTTCCCATAGGTTTTACGTAATCCTTCCCAGAACTTTGATGTAAAACGAGGGTCTCTGTCAGATACTATACTTTCTGGGATGCCATGAAGTCTGACTATATTATCAACGTATAACTTGGCCAGCTTGTCCATGGTATACTGAGGTCTGACCGCAATAAATCGAGCTGTCTTGGTGAGTCGATCGACTATTACCCAAACTGCATCCACTGACCTTGGTGTCAAAGGTAGACCAGTGACGAAATCCATAGTAATGCAATCCCACTTCCATGCAGGCTCCGATAGTGGTTGTAGCAAACCTGCGGGTCTCTGCCTTTCAGCTTTGACTTGCTGGCAATTCAGACATTGGAACACGAAACGAGTTATATCTGCTTTCATACCCCTCCACCAATACAGTCTTCTTAAATCATGGTACATTTTGGTACTTCCTGGATGCACCGAGTATGGAGTGTAATGAGCTTCCGTCATAACTCGATCTCTGATATTGCCATCTTCACTCTCAGGTATACATAACCATCTACGATACCTGAGTACCTTGTCTGAATCCAAGGTAAAGTCAGGATTGCTCGTACCCTTCTCTAAGTCTTCTTGCACTGTCTTGAGATGTGGATCCTGTAGGATTGCTACCTTGACTTCATCAACTAGATCCGGTGAGATCTTCAAAGCTGCGAACATCATGGTGAACTTATGAATTAAGCCTTGCTCAACTGAATCTTCTGCTGTCTCTATTATATACTCTTCATCGCCTCCAATTGAACTTGAGGCTGCGGCACATAATGCAGCATTTGTACTTGGTCCTGCCTCAGATTTCGATGCCCACTTTCTGCTTAAGGCGTCAGCCACAACATTTGCCTTACCCGGTGGTACTGGATGTCACAATCATAATCTTTTAGTAACTCCAGCCATCTCCTCTGTCTCATATTCAGATCCTTCTGAGTGAAAAGATAAGTTAAGCTCATGTGATCTGACTTTATCTGAAACTTTTCACCGTACAAGTAGTGTCTCCAAGTCTTGATTGTGTGTATAACCGCTGCTAACTCCAAATCATGTGTAAGATAATTCTTCTCATGCTCTTTTAACTGTCTTGATGCGTAAGCAATCACCTGTTCTCCTTGCATCAATACACACCCAATACCCAACCCTGAAGCATCTGTATATAAGGTAAACGGTACGCTTGGTTTTGGGATGGTCAAGATAGGTGCAGAGACTAGTCTTGATTTCAAAGTCTGAAAGCACTTCTCGCACTCATCTGTCCATATGAATTTCTCCCCCTTCTTGGTTAATCTGGTGAGTGGAACAGCGATCCTGGAGTAATCCTCCACGAATCTTCTATAATAACCAGCCAACCCAAGGAAACTACGAATCTCCGCAACAGATTTTGGTGCTTCCCATCCTACTATTACAGCTATCTTACTTGGATCAACCTTGATACCGTCTGCAGATACTACATGGCCCAAGAAAGCCACTTCCTTCACCCAAAATTCGCACTTCTTGAATTTGGCATAAAGTTTCTCCTTTCTCAGCCATTGTAGGGCTGCTCTCAAGTGTGTTGCATGAGCCTCCCTGTCCTTTGAGTAGACCAATATGTCATCGATGAATACGATGACCGAAGTGTCCAACATGTCATGAAACACT
Source organism: Protea cynaroides (assembly GCA_028583415.1). NCBI lineage: Eukaryota > Viridiplantae > Streptophyta > Magnoliopsida > Proteales > Proteaceae > Protea > Protea cynaroides. Next base: position 9,552,497 of record CM053265.1, read on the forward strand.
CGGTTCATCAGTTCTATGAACGATGCTGGTGCATTAGTCAACCCGAACGACGTAACTAGAAACTCATAATGCCCATACCTTGTCCTGAAAGCAGTCTTCAGAATATCTCCGGCCTTGATCTTCAGTTGGTGATACCCTGATCGAAGATCAATCTTCGAGAAAACCTTTGCACCCTGTAATTGATTGAAAAAATATTCGATTCTAGGCAAAGGATACCGATTCTTGATCGTTAATTTGTTCAGCTCACGGTAGTCGATACATAGCCGTACACTTCCGTCCTTCTTCTTGACAAATAATACAGGTGCTCCCCAATGTGATATGCTAGGTCATATGAAACCCTTATCTAACAATTCTTATAATTGGGACTTCAACTCCTTTAACTCGGTAAGGGCCATCATGTATGGTGCTTTAGACACCGGCGCCGAACCTGGCATATGGTCTATCACAAATTCTGTAGCCCTGTCTGATGGTAGACCTGGGAGATCCTCTGGAAATACTTCTGGAAAATCTCGCACCACATCTAGATCTTTCATCTTTTGTAACTCCGCAGTGATGTCGACTACAGACACTAAATACTTCTTCTTTTTTCTGACCGGTCGCGACATACCGGTCGCGACACTGTGGCGGTATGGAGAGACCGGTATAGTCGACCGGTCAAAATTTTCATTCTAATCGAGACATAGCGGTCGACTATACCAGTGGGGTTCCGGTCGATCAGTATGGGCAAAACCGTCGACCGGTATGCCCAAAAAAAGCTTTAAAATCGTGAAATGTGAGATTTTTCTCACTTTTCTTTCCTTCCTTCTCACCGGTGGCAATTTCCCTCTGGCTCCTGAGTTACTACAGTCCGAACGGTCATCCTAGAAGTGATTTTCTTCCAATCCGGACTCGGCATATCGTCTCCAGGTAAGCCTCTTCCCCCTATCAAGTTTTTACATAATTTTCATATCGTCTTTGGTTGAAATTTTAGGTTTTCCTTCGATTGGAAGATTCTAATCGTAGGAAATTCTTTCCTTCGGCTTAGAAAGGGTTTAGAGACCCCCAAGAGAAAAAGCCCTCAACAAATTTCAACTTCCATTGAAAGGTTTTCATAAAAATCGAATTTTTCTAGTTTTTAATCTAGGTTTTGTAAAAATTTCTAATTTTTCTTGATTTTCTTCAATTTCTTAAATTTCTTGATGGAGTTGCATCTGATTGGTTTGCTTGAAGTGTGCAGGTTACGTAAATCCTCCTCCCCAAGTTTTGGGTGAGTTCGAGGCTTTTTCCCAATTTACTGTCGTTATGCTGCCGAATTTTTGACAATTTTTAACATTTTTCTTCTTGTTTTCATTTGTTTTGCAGTTTAAATGGCTCCACGACGCGGTCTTGGCAAGCGTTCTTATGGACTCGGCATGCACCTTCCTCACCCACCAGTTCCACAGCTTGATGAGCGGTGGTTCCGTTCTGAGGCAGCACAAGCCCGCTTCCATTGGTTTGATAGTAAGAACATCGAGTCTGGCCGGTGTGTTAATCTGGAGCAGTTGCAGCGGTTCGACGTGGAAGCCGCTTTTGGCAGACTAGGTTGGTTGCCGGTCATTACATACACTACAACTACCCGTCCCAACCTCGTCAAACACTTTTATGCCAACTTAGAGATAGATTGGGACGCCGACAACTTCGATCAATGTCGAGCGCTCCGCATTACCAGTTACGTCAAAGGTGTTCCTATATCCTTCGACACCCATCAGCTTGCTGACCTTCTGGGGATTCCCAATGATGGGGATTTATTCTACTGTGCCCCTAAGATGAAGGGCTTTCTCACTGACGATCTGCTCCAGGAGATCTCAGAGCAACTTCTCAACCCTGGGGCGCCCATGAAGGCTGCTAGTTTGAAGCCCCTAGCTCGAGTTTATAGCCGCATCATCCAGCACAACATTGTGCCTCAGAGCGGCCACTACATTGAGTTATCCTAGCTCACTCAGTACCTGACTTACTGCGTTTGCACTGGGGAGCAGGTTTGCCTTCCATATATCATCATCAGGATCATGCATCAGGCTACACTACCCGATCAGTCCAGTAACCTTCCCTATGGCCGGCTCATCACCACTCTTCTACAGCGGCTACGAGTGAATATAAGGGGTGAGATTGCAGTGGAGGACACTATGACTTCTAATATCGACTGGGATGCCATCCTACGGATGCAGATGGATAATCTGCCGCTCAGCGATGAGGATTTGGAGGCTCGTCCTCGCCCACTCAGGAGGGTAGCAGCCGCGGCAGTAGCAGCAGCAGCAGCCAACGCTGCTCATGCAGCAGAGGCAGCGGGTCATGACGAGGGTGCCGATGATCATATGGAGGATGTTCCAGCGTCAGCACCACAGCCCACATATGAAGCGGGACCATCTCAGCCTCCTCCCGACACCGTGATGGGTATGTTCACGGAGATCAGGGACGCTCAGCGTGAGATGGGTCAGGAGTTGGGACGTCTAGCTCGTAGCCTACGGGTCACACAGGACCAGGTGCACTGGCTTAGGGTCGCTTACGAGCGAGATTATGACATAGCAGACCCTATTCCTCCTAGGCCCCCTACCCCATGATTGAGTGTTATATCTTTCTTTCCTTTTGGTATATTTATGTATCAGAGTAACTGTTCGATTTGTGGACTGTACCCTGTAGTACTATTACATTTGATACTCTCTTTTCGTTTAATGAAAGTTTTTATGGTTTTCCTAACTAATGCATGGGTATCATTAAATTCCATATTTAAAATAGTATATTATGCTCTTTCTTAATCCGTCTTAGGTATCAAACAATGCTTAGGGTGTGTTTGTATTAAGATTTTTAAATTTTTCCTAACTCAGTTCATCGACTTAGTTAAGTGCATTGTGGTTTGTTGGACAGAGCCCGAGAGCTCTGATACCAAGTTGTCATACCCTAATTCTGAACCAACTAGAATGGTGTGAGTGAATCGTCACTGAACCAACGGTTCACATTAGGATTTCGAATAGACTGTGTCCACTCATACAAACCATTGCACATAACCACAATCAGAATATAAGTAATACAGCGAAAGTCTTTAAATAAATGAACTGAGAATCTATTGATAAATTTAAATAAAATATTTAATTATTCAAAATCCAAACATAAAATATAATATTCTTACACCCACTTAATCCAACTGAAAATAACTGAAAATAATTGAAAGCCAATCAAAGGTACACGCAGAAAGGGCACTCGCATGAAGCGTCATGCTCGTCCTCTCCTGCCTGTACATCCAGAGCAGCAACACCACCATACGCCGGAGCATTCATATAGTCATCCACCGTATAACCTGCCTCAACATCTAAAAACAATGTGTACACAAAGGGTGAGCTCACAACTTAGCTCAGTAAAACAATCAGACAGTTTCACAATATTATGCATGAGTAACAATCATTTTATGTTGTGGTCTGGTTTAAATTTGCAATGTGCAATAGAAAGGTTTGGTGGCCCCCACACCTCTATACACGAGTGTATGGCACCGCATAGCAGATCACACTACCACCGGCCCACATGCACCCATCATGGAATAGAGATAGAACTAAGGTATACCCGCACCTCCCCTGATGCTCTACCCATACCAGTATCTAAGCCCCTACTGGCCAGGGCTTACAAACTAGGCTCGCAACTAATCAATCCTATATGTCATCAATGTAGGCTCTATCCCAACACAGCCGTCTACGGCATAGAGATAGAACTAGAGCGTGCAGGCCGGGCTGGAGACTACAATACCTCACCTCCCCCTGATACCCTATCCACAACTAACACACTAGGATAGAACAATACGCAGGTACACCCTATCCCAACATAACTCCCTACAGCATAGAGATAGAGCTAAAGCATCGTGGACAAGCCAGCGTCGGCATCGGAGACCACAGTGCCACATGACCATGGCCAAGCCAACATCAACATCGGAGACCACCGTACCACGACCTTCCCCTGATACCCCACCCGTACCAAGTATGTTAAAATAGAATACTACAAAAGTGTCAGTGTGAGGAATGATCCTAGGCCCCATGCCCCACTCCACACACCAACGAAAACAATCACATGCCTAACAATCACATTCTATTATGCATGAACAATAATAATAACTGAAAGTAAAGGATGACATGTGAATATGCACAAACATCACATCATATATATTCAGAGTTATTATTAGGGTTTAGGTCAGATTTCCTTACCTGACGCTCGTTTGATAGCTTGCTCCACGTCGCAAGATCCAAACGTGCTATCACAGAGTCCTACATAATATTAGGGTTTCAATTAGAATAGTTTCTTAAGGTTTACGTTGGTCGAAAAACCAACGAGGTTACAAAAATACACTCATAGAGCTGACCGGTTGCATGTACCGGTCGCAGTTTTGTGGGGAAATCTGGCAATCGGTATGGTCAGCCGGTCCCTACAGACCAGCCCCCCGGAAGGTACCGGTCACAACATACCGGTCGCATAGGGTGCAACCGATATAGTCGACCGGTATGTCTTCGGAAGACCATACACTTGGTTTTTCGACTGTCGTCGATCATTCTCTATTGATTCCAGGGTTTCTCCTATCCATTCTAAGTCTGAGCTTTGAGTTAGAGTTATCTCCAACTCATTCAAGTCTAGTTTTGATGATAACCATCCTAGAACTCGAATCTAGGGCTTGACGGTAAATTTAGGGTTTAATGTCCAATTAGGGTTTTAGATCAATACCTGCTTCGCATGGTATTGATCCACCCATACAACTACCCTAGAGTCATAGAGTAAGAATAATGATTAAAACACTTACCGTCGACTAGCGTAAAGTGAGCGTCGTCGAACGGCAATGGCGGCACCTCCTTCTTCTTCCTAGTTTCTTTTCCTTTCCAACCTCCTTCTCCTCTCTAGGGTTTGTGAGAGATAATGGAAAGGATTTGAGGAGGTTTAGAGATGTTTATATAGGCTAGGATTAGGGTTTAGTAAGCCTCTTAGGATTAGGAAAGTCTTAGGATTCAGAATTGGGAAAGTGGGACCCACAGAGATCCAATTTTGGATCTCCGTAGTCAACTGCGCAGAGTTGACCGGTCGACCGGTACCCAGACCGGTACCATGGACCGGTCAACATAAAATGACACTTATTTGACCGTCTTTGATCCGATTTCATACCTGTTTGTCATCCGCTCGTCCCATCTAGTTCGGTGATGATCGGAAGACCTGCTACGACATGAAATCAAAGTTCAGACCGGGTTCACGGAGTGCGGGTCTTACAGCATACACCTCCCCTAATACCCTACGACATATTACTTCCACTAAGGTAACAGTGATGCGACGATGTCATTGAGAAAGATAAAATAGAGCTAGAGCTAGAGCCTAACGGATCACATACCCCTACACTCCCCCTGATACTCCACCCAATCCAACACATCAACCACATACACAAGCACATGCCTATTTCTAACATCATCACCATATCAAATAAGATCAATAAATAAATATGCATAAACAGTTATATAACAAGTATTGGATGATATGTGAGATGCACAAACATTCATCCAAGCATGGCACCATATCATGTTAACAGGAAAATAAAAAAGAAAGGTAGCTTGTTATTATCCAGTTAGTTTAGGTCTTGTTCCCTCACCTGTAAACAATATTTGTTCATCTTCCAAGCTTTGAAAATCACTCTAAACTAGTTGGAAACCTAAACAATTTATAAATTTATATTAGGGTTTGATCTCATCCAGTTACGGTGGTTGAAAATCTAGTTTGGTCTTCAAAATAGGCTTTCAGTCAATGACTGGTCGACTCTGTGGTCTCAATCATATGTCGACCATACACTGTGTGGTCAACCCTGTGGTGGCATATAGGTCAACCGCTGAAGCGACCGCACAAACTCTTGGAACTTCCTGGGAGTCTGTGGTCTATTCACTGGTCACTCTATGGTCAACCAGTGTAGCAACCATACAAACTTTGAGTTGTGTTTTAGCTCAACATTGACCTAACCCCTTTTGCTCGACCTTGGGATTCAACCTATAGTCATTCTATGGCCTTAAATCATGGGTTTTCCATTAACAATTTATCCCTAACCTATTTCCATGATTTTCCTTGAGATTAATTGGGGAATTTCATGATCTCAATTACAACATTAAGGTCAACCTATCAATTCCATGATGGAAGATTTATTTTAACCAACCTACATCTACAGAGACAAGTTTCTTACCTTAGGTTCCTTGCTGCAGAGAGATATGGCAAGCTTCTCTGCAAAACCTTCTCCAAGTGTCCTTCTCTTAGTTCTAGAGTTAAAATTGATCTAAAAGAATGAGAGAGGGTAGAGGGACGTCCTCTATATACAGAGAAAATCTCCATATAGAGTCCTCTCAAAGTTAGGAAAGAGATCTCCTTAAATTTAGAAAGTTTCCTAAACACAGAGTTAGAACTGGGTTTGACTAGTCGACTCTGTGTTGCAAAATCCATCGACCACACAATCCAAAACAGTCGACCACACAACCCAAATTGACTAGTCTGATTTTTAAGTTTGACTGGTTGACCACACAAATTGACTGTTATTGACTATTTTTGCTTACCTGGTCTTGTGGTTTCTTCATACGGTTGGTTCGCTTGAGTCGGCTATGATGGAAAGACCTAACATGATACGGTTAAACCTGGTTAGTGGAGTACAGGTCTTACTGTGAGGACAAATGAATATCCACCCATCTCTGATGGACAGTAAATGATTTTGAGTCGCCACCTAGATTTAAGGTCTAAGACCTATAAAATGTGTCTCATCATAAGAAAAGACTTCTATTGACTCATTTGATCCAATATATTGGCTTTGATCTATCAGAGAATGGGTAAGCATTCAAGGTACAGTTTGGAAAGATGTCAGGCACCCAAAGCTGCTCGATCCAAAAATTGGTATCCTATGTGATTCTACTTTCCTTAGACTCTATGGTTCTGATTGTTCATGATCAATGGATGATAACTAGGACTCATGGGGGATCATATCTCAAATTGTTAAGTTCTTTTAACCTAGGTTCAGCCAAACATTATCTCAAAATAAATAAACAAACAAAGTAATATACAGTGAACTGAACCGAAGAAGGTTCGGTGATGGACTGAATCTGAGACGTCCAAGACATCTCAAATTGCCTACGTATTTCAATCCTGAAAATCAAGTCCATAACGTAGTTCGAACGGAATGTAATTAAGGTTTATGGATGTTGTTTATGCTTAAGCTTCATTAGATTCAATTGTTCAAGTTGAGATTTATGTTTGATAATGATTGAGATTGAATCTAGAGATAGCCTATGTGGATTGAAGTAAATATGGATATGGATATGGATATGGGGAACCTAAAGTAACTAAGTTGTGGTACCGTACTTGGAGAGGTCGTCCAAGTTGCTACGTATTTCAATGGTCCTGAAAATCAGGTACAATATAATTCATTGTGATGTTTTGATACTCTCGGGGAATAAGTTATCTCTCTCTACTCTCGGGGAGCAATATGTTTATCTCTCTACTCTCAGGGAGCAATCTGTCTCTTTCTACTCTCAGGGAACATTCTGTCTCTCTACTCTCGGGGAGCAATCTGTCTCTCTACTCTCGGGGAACAAGGATATATGAGTCCGTGTTTGGGAATCTTTTCAAACTGCCTACATATCTTAGGGTGTTGTCCTAAGAATCAGGATCCGCATAGTTTGAAATGTGCGGATTCAATTCATTGATTTCATGTTCTTCTTTCAAGATTAGGGTGTAAAACTTAAATGCTCTATGGTTCGATTTACATCACACCTATTTAGTTCTCTGTATCCTAAGGAAGATGAGCTGAGGGGTAGGGATCGTGCTAAAACTGCCATTTACCTAAAATCCTAATTTGGCATGTGTTGGGCTAGGCTTAATATCTCTTGATTAAGATTTATCATTTTTTCTTCTTACCCTTTCTGTGAATATGGGTGTCTACATGCACATCCCCACACCTAATATGTTTTCTAGGTGTACAAATATGGCAGTTCGACTAGAGTGTTGCAGAAATTAAGTTATTGCCAACAATAAATACAAATATGGCGAGTAACAATATATATCATCTCAAGTATAGCAATAAAACATGTGAACATCTAAAGGATAAACATGACATCTCATGTATTATTCTCAATCAAAATATGTTCAATATGTCTCAGATGGAATTCTCTAGATCTATGGTTGGAATCTAATGTGAATCTCTCAATATCTCAAGATCAGATCCTCAATCAATGGTCTAGATTTCTTTTTATCTCTTCAAATAATGTGTCTATCAAATCAAATCCTCAATCTAACGATCAGATCTCTTTAAAACAACCAAGATCAACGGCTCAGATCTTGCATCAAGTTTAATCATAATCAGACTAAGATCCAATGGTTCAAATTCTTTTAAATCACTTCATTTATATCAGATTAGGAAATCAATGGTTCAGATCACTCCCAATGTCAATCCAATTGTTCAAATCTCTCAATATCATAATCTAACCGTTCAGATTCATTTACATCAATCATCAAGACAATCTGATAGTTCAAATTTATTTAAATCACCCATGATGATAATCTAACGGTTCAGATTACTCAAATTAACAATCTAACCATTCAGATTACTCAAATCAAGGTAAATTATGATCAACGGATCAAATCAAAATTCTAAGATCAATAATCCAATTTTATCAAAATTCCAAGATCAATGGTCCAATTTAATCAAAAATTCCAAGCATATGGTCGGATCAATTTTAATTTCATCAAAATTCCATATGATCGGATCAATTTCAATTTCATCAAAATTCCATATGATCGGATCAATTTCATCAAAATTTCATAAGATTAATTTTAATTTCATCAAAATCTCATATGATCGGATCAATTTTATCATATTAAAATTCAAATCTTAGTTGGATCAAACGCATTAAATTTCAAAATCATTCATTCATGATCAAAAGCTAATAATTTTCATAAATTCTCCAGTCATGGTTAGACCAATTTCAAGAAAAACAAGCATCCAATAGGATTGATTATACGACGTTCAAGCATGGTACGATCAAAACACATTAAATTCATCAATCAATATGAACTTTTAATCACATAAAATTCAATATCAGATTCACATAAACTTCACTCATTATCAGATTCAACATTAGACCAAAAGTGATCAAGATTGAGGGTTGGATCAGAGAGTTGTAAATCCATGATAGAAATCAAAGGATTGTAAGGGGATCAATGGTTTGAAGGGTGATCAAGTGTTGATGGATGTCGGGTAATGCACTGGTATGGGGACAGAATCGATGGTTGCATGGCTGGATAATGCTTAGGCGGGCAGGTAGGATTAATGTGTTGGACAGGTGTAAGGTTGGACAGCAGGGTATTCAGTGGTTAATCAAAGGGATTACAGGTGTTGGTAATGGGCAGTTGGGTTTGGTGGCTCAATGGAGAGCTGGCCGTGGGTTTGCAGCAGAAGGTGGCTTGGAATAGATGAAGTGAGGTGTTGTGAATGGTTGAGGGTGGCAGTTGTAGGATGAGGAGGTGAGCTAGCAAGGTGTCAACAAATGGCTGGGAAATTAGATGGGTGTGACGACACAAACTCAAGAAAATAAGCAAATAGATAAACTAAAGACAGCAAAAGAAAGAGAGGGGAAGAATGCTTACCTCGTTGCAGGAGAGTAACAGCTCCCTTCTCCACTTCTCCCTCTTCGGCTCCCACTCTCCCTTACTCTCTTGATCATTCTCCCTCCTTAGAGCTCTCCCTTCTTCTTTTTTTTTCTCTATCTCCCTCTCTCAAACTCCCGATCCCCCTCTTCTTCCTTTTCCTCTTTCTCTATTTTGTCCGTCGGTTCTCCCTCTCTCTATTCTCTTCCTCCTCCCTTCTTCCTTTTCCTCGTTAATTGGATCTCTCTTTCCCTTAGAGACTTCTTTCCTAATTCTATCCCAGCCCTTTTCTCCCTTCCTTTCTTCTCTCCTTTCTTTCCATAATTTTCTTTTCAGCTGACCTTTCTTTCTTTCCTTATGGCCGATTCTCTCCTTTCCTTTTCTCAATTCTTTCTATTTAGAAATCAGCCCACTTCTTTCCTATTTTCCATCCTCTCGGATTTCCATCAAAGTATATATAATATATAAATAATGTATATGATAATATACATATATGTTACTATATAATATATGGCAATATAATAACACATGTATAAAGTATATGCACATGGGACTGAACCGATTTGATCCGGACTGGTTTGAGCTGAGTTGATCTGATCAAGGTTGACTGAGCATAACTGACTTGTTTGGGTTGGATTTACATGAGTTGACTAGGTTAAACTGATATAGGTTGAACTGGGTTGGGCCAAGATTGGTTTTTCTCTCTCTATTATTTCATGGGTCATTTCTGATGTCATTCCGCATAGAATCTTTTGACGGTCTCTGTCTCAAATTTTCTAGGTCCATTTTGTAGAGCACTAAAAATGAAAAATACTGGAGTTTGAATCACCTCATTTGGATGTAAAATGGCTTACTTATGAATTTCTGAAGTTTAAATAGGTCAATTTACGATAATTTCGGCTAGCAACTTTCCATGGGATGCTTCAGAGACCTCTGCCTAAAATCTTTCACATCCACTTTGTAGAGCACCAAAAATGAGGAATACTGGCACTGGAATCATCGAATTCGGACGTCGGATGAGCAAGATATGAGAAGATGAAGTTTAAATAATTAAACTTACTATAATTTGCATGCAGACCCTTGGATGATTATTATTAATTTTCAGAAAATACTTTTATTCTTATTCCCAGACTAAAATTGTCATATCTTCTCCATTTGACATTAGAATTAAGGATTATGATCTCATTTTGAAGGTATTTTCAAGACATACGCATTCATGCAGGTTGCAGCCCATGTCCTTGCTGTAGGGCCCGTCGAAAATCATGTCTTCACAGCCAAGAATTCAAACCTTGCATTGAGATCCATCAACTTGCCGTATGGTTTCACTTAGGCTCCTGGACACTAAGGACCATCTCAGTTACTCTCAAAACACTATAGAGAGCATGCCGGACTAATCGACTATCATTTTTGAGAGAGTTTCACTCGCCTCCCCTGTACTTTTCAAACTTTCTCTCACCTCTCCCATTTCATTGCCTACACTCCAGTAAGACTTTGTTCAGTTGGGGATGGCAAAAATGGGGTGCTTACACTTACATCAATCCTCTACCCAATTGGGTTGCTTCACGAGACCCATCACTGTCCATGACCAGTGGTCCCCACATTCTAAAGTTTGTTCGTGGAGCGTCCCTAGCGCTGGAGATATTAGGCCTCAAACCCTCAACTTTGGATGTGTTCTCCATTCTCCAACATTCTTATGTATCGGATTAACAGTTACATATAAGACCTAGAGAACATTAGAAACCAAAAAAAAATTCTTGAAACAAATCTTTCCATTTTCAATTCAGGAACAATTTATGTTACAAAGAAAACATGATTTTTTTTTTTTATTTATTTATTTTTTATTATATTTTTTTTTGCTAACGACGGATATCGAGACCCCCACAACGGCATGGGCCGAATCATTTCGAGATTGAATGAGAACCATTCCATTTGCCCTTAACACCCTATATGTCCCAAGACAATAAGAGGAATCAAAATCAATACCTTTAGCTTCCTATGGGTTCCTTGCCAACTACTCCCTTAGGGTTAGAAAACAAGAAGATCGATATACACTACCAAGACAACCACAGATTCAGCAGAACTCACAACTAGATAGCAAAAGAACCGGAATTTCAAACTCAGAATTACGCTGACAGAAGACTCCCACTTGGAAGGAACTCTATATCCCCTACAAGTTAGGGAAGAGTCTTTCTTGGAGAAGAAAACTAAACTGCTGAGATATCTCCCATTATCCAGCAGCACTAAAAAAAATAATATTTCAAATGTATACGTGTTTTCAGTTTTGAATAGGAAAACAATCAATTATAAATACTCTCTATCGTGGTAGAAACGGTAAGAGCGAAAATATTTCAAACCCAATATTGTTTGCGGTATTACAGTATAGAAATTTTTTCCCGTGTGAGATTTGGCAGGAGAGTGAACGGCACATATGGATGGCCGACACTTAGCTCTCGGGTGATTCCGAACCTTCCATCTAAGCCGACACCAGAGCCGACAAGCTGAGCCGACAGGGTGTCGGCTCGGATGGAGAGCTTAGATTCACTCGAGAGCCAGGTGTCGGCCATCCATCCGGACCGCGCTCTCGGGTGAATCCGAACCTTCCATCTAAGCCGACACCTGAGCCGACAAGCTGAGCCGACAGGGTGTCGGCTCGGATGGAGAGCTTAGATTCACTCGAGAGCCAGGTGTCGGCCATCTATCCGGGCCGCCAACTCTCCTGCCAAATCTCAGGCGGGAGAAGATGTAGATCTTGTATTACATACACATTACAGCATTGCCCCAGATTGTGGAGGAGAAGAGAGAATAAATTTTTTTCTCGAGATCAGATTCGGCCATTGCATTGCAGAGATGGATATTATCTTTGAAATCCCAAAAGGCAAGCGCTTCACCATTGAAGTAGGTTACTTCGATACAGTATTGGAGATAAAAGAAAAGATTCAAAAATACGAAGGCTTCCCTATCTCCAGACAAATCTTGATGTTCAATGGTCAAGTCATGGCCGACGAACGTGATACCGAGTACTACGAAGTTCTACATCTCTCTCGCATCCAACTCATCCTGGAACCTGAACCTCCTGCTGCAAATAAACCATCAGCCTCCTCTATGGTGAAGCTAGATGAATCATCTTCGACATCATCTTCTCCATCAAGAAAACTTCAAATCCTCATAACCATGTCCAAGAAACAGTTCTCCATTTTCTTGGATCCGATAGATTCAGTTGCAAGATTGAAAGAGAAGGTCCATGAGGTAGAAGGCCTCCCTCTCAATCGATTCAATCTATCCTTCATGGGTGTTGATTTGTTGGAAGATCGATCTCTTAGGGATTATGCATTACCTGACCTCGCAGAGGTTAATGTAGTCATCAAGCCTTTCTCTTCTGTTGCATCGGCACCATCACCCACCACCACGACGGGGGCCACTGGAAGTTCCAAGAAACTGAAGTTGATGGTGTTGCCTAAAGGAGGAACTAAAAAAATTCCAGTGGAGGTTAATCCAAATGACAATGTGGCGGAATTGAAGAAGGAACTGCAGAAGCTACAACAGCAGCATCGCCATTTTAATCTTCCAGCTGATTACTTCTTTATCTTCAACCAGAATGTAATGGAAGATGATTGCTCCTTCCGCTGGCATGATGTGCGCCAAGGTGATACCATTGAGATCTTTAATGGAAGTGTAACTGGTGGATCATGACTATCCTTCTCTCTTTCATGTTCCTTTCTTGGAGGTAGGATTCTTTACTTTGTCATTACAAATTCTGTAAAACCTTCATTTTGGTCATAAGGGGTATTTAGGGTTTTAGAAGTTCACTGATTTCAAAGCTTGGAACTTAAAACTTGTTGACAAAACCTTTAGGTAGATTGTAGATGAGGAATTTTAAGAAAATCAGAAAACCTAATTTGATAGTTGGAAAATTCTTCAAATGGGCAGCTAATTCTGTAATTCCTTCTTCAGTTCCACCACAATATTCTTCAGTTTTCATGGCATACTTTTGATTGTTTTCTGTATTCTTTTCCTTCTTCTCTTTGATCATTTTTGAATACATTATGCGAGGTTGACAAGCGAAAATTTTCGCTATAATCACTAAAAGAAGTACTACATCTGGATGCCAGACGTATAATATTTCTTATCTTTGTGTTATTGTTCCTTAATATTGATTTGAATTGAATGTGGATGAGTAAACTATCCTTGCAGTTCTGCATCTAATATCCTAGCCTTGTAAGTGACCTCCACTCTAACAAAGCTTTTATTACTAGTTACCAGCCTAGTTATTAAAGTAGCATTTAATACGTAAATTCTGCGTTCAAAATTTTTTAACGTATTTCGAACTAATGCATAGATTATCAGAAAATCATTTTTTTTATATTGAAACGTATTAAACACGTATTAAAAGTATTTTTACAAACTATTGAATAGAGATATATTAATATTTTTTTATAAATCCCTGAAACCCCATTACCAAATGAACCCTTCGAACTTTGATATGTGTTTTATGTTAATGAGATGCGATTTTATGTGAATTTCATGGATTGCAAGTTTTGTTTGTACATAAAGTCGTATTTATATGTTCATTATTATATTTGTTGAATGATGTATGTGTCTATTGCATGGTGAATATATGTTAGTCTTTTCAATCAAAAGTTTATCCTATTAAACATGTACGTATTAATGTTGTGTGTGTGTGTTTTTAACCCGATTTTCAATCCCAGAAATGAAGTCTGATTGCATTTAATACATGTACGTGTCCGTACTCAAATGTTTTGCGTTCCTAAACTTACTAACTATGGTTACCAGAGGAGCTTCTACTTTTTTAACATTTTCAAAAAAACATGTTTAATTCCATCGTAGGAGTTTGGTAGTAGTAGTCATATATTGGACGAATTGGCTTAGCTAAATATGTTGACCATTTTTCACATACTCAACCTATGCTATCTGTAATCCATCATCAACTTAATACAACAAAATTTTGTAAAAAAGGGCCTAGTCTAGATTTAAAATGGGCTTATCAGGTTGGCATACATCAATAAAGTAGTTTTTATTATCTCTATTATGGTCCTAAATTTTTTTTTCTTGAGTGATCAAACAGGTAGGTTTCAATCGATGAGGGACATGCCAAATCCCATGAGTAGAGTGTCATGTTCATAGAGAACAGTGCTAAAGCTGGATTCATATCAAGGTTTATAGTGTATTCTTTTCTTATGTCAATGCCTTTTCTTTTGATGAATATGTGCATCAGTATGCAAGGATTCTATCTATCTTTGATATGGTTAGTGTATTTCTTAACCATCGATATGATAGTTACCTGATAGTCAATGTTTTGACATAGTTCTCCTAGGCATGGAGAGCTTGAATGGCCATCATTTTCTATACATGTACTACTTGTACTTGAACACCCCAAATAATGGAAACAAGTTATTCATTTACTTATGATTTCTTTCCTTGTAACAAATATTTTACAAATTTATTTATCTTTAATTTAATAATGCAGCCGTTATTCTGAAAGATTGCTGCTGTCTAGCCAGGGATGGATATGGTTGATGCGAACCCGAAGCCTACTTCAAATTCATCTCAGCAAGAGCATCAAGGCGGTGGCTGTGCTTGCTAGAGCAATACATACATCTATTGGAGGACAGTAAAATTAGGTCCAGTCAATTTCCATGTGAACAATTGGAAAATGAATGCCTTGCTGCCTACGTCCTTAGCTGTATAGATGGGATCCTAACTTGAACGAAGGTAGTGGTTATTGAGATTTTAAATGAAATCTAACTTTGTTACATCAATAGTAAATTCATGTTTTATCATTTGTGATTATTTTCATGGGTTTGCTTGTTAAATAGATACGTGTTAAAGCATCAAATTTAATTTCTTTCAATGTCTTTCCTTTTCATGACTTGACCATTGAAAATTAGGATTGGCCTTTCATCTCTAGAACTGTATCAAAATAACCTACTTCAATGATGAAACATTTGCCTTTCGGGATTCAAAGATGACCTCCATCTCTAAATGACCAAACCTGACCTCGATCAAATGAAGAAAAAATATTCTCCCCTCTTCTCTTCATCCACAGTCCGGGGCAATGATGTAATGTGTTTGTCGATCTTCTTGTTTTCTTCTTAACATAAAGAGTCCTGAATCGTAAACTTAACTATTTGTTTCTGTAATTTTAGCGGCATCCGATTCTCTCCAAGAACTATATGTAACTATTAAGCTGATACGTGAGGATGTTGGATAATGGAAGTAGTCAATATGTTTCGTCCTCATGACACATCCATGTACAATTGAGGGCATGAGGCCCACCCCCACTCCCGACATTCCACGGGCCACCTTTAGAGTGTGGGAACCACTGGTCTTGGAAAGTAGGGGTGTAATCAGTAGGTCAATTCTAGACGGATTCAGTTGGATCTAGTCTCTGTCACTTTAAGACATATATAGGACCGTGATCACATCATTTTACTAATTGGTCATCATAGAGCAAACATTGACTTAATTATATGTCAGCCGATTAGCGATCTATAATCAAGTTCACACCAAACGAGCAACAAGCAATGTAATCGGGTCCATACCAACTAGGTAATGATCAGGCTCATAACAATTAGTTCAATTTTGAATGATTAAACCATCGATTTCTAATTGATAAGTGACCAACACAACCAAAGGCACTTAATAATGACTTATGCTCCTTTAAATTTTTAGTCATTATTTTATGTGTGACAAGTCGTGAAACAAACAAAGGAAGAGTGTGTGGAGTGTGAAAAAATTAGGCCCACATGGATTGGAAAAGAAAAATATTAGAGATATACAAGTTATAAAGAAGAGTAGACACTTAAGAGAGGTACATGGCCATTTAATCGGCCTTTAATAGGTCGCTCTTGATTGGTTTAGGCCAGTTTCAATATTTGGTTGATTTTTCGGTCGGACCATATCGATTTTCTTGTCAATACTAGGAACAACTGATTAATACATCGCCTAAGATAATGATTTGACAGTTTATTAAATGATTGGTCCAGTATGATTCGTTTAACTAGTACAGTCTAAGTTTTGACACCCTAAATTAAATTGAAAGTTCACTGAACCGACCAAATCAAACTGAATGCTATTAAACCTTGGTTTTTTTCTTCCCCAAATGCTCTACTCTTCCAAAAAAGCCTCCCCAACCCCCACCTGCCCAACAAAAAATAATTTCCCACTTCATGTCTCACTTTCACCTTCCCTTTTTCTTCCTTCCCATTTATAAATGTTACGGCCCTAAATATTATTCCTAGTTCTTCCTCCTTTCGATCGCTGCCCCATCCCAATTCTCTTTTTTTTTTTTTTTTCAACTTCCCTCTCCCTTTTCTTGGTAGGTCTATCTTCTCTAATCCTCAAGTTGCTCCAAAGTTTGTTTGCCAGTTTGCACATAATTACCACATGGTAATACCTTTAAAGCACTTAGGCTCTCTTTAGCATGCATTGTAGAAATAAGGGTAAATTACACTCACCTCCTGTCTACTTTAGCTAAATAACACGAACCTCCCTTGTTAGTTTAAAAATCACACGAATCTCCTCTAAATTTTGAATTTCATTACTCTTAACTATTATCTATTTGTTGAAGGACATTAGTTGCTGACGTCACTTGGACAAATTAATTTTAATGGTCAAATTATCCCTCCCCTCCTTCTCAGAGACTTCTTCTCTGCGCAACGATCTCCCTCAGAAAATCAAAGGAATCAACTTGAAAATTTTGAGGTATTTTTTTTTAGAGATAAAACCCAACTATTGATGGTGAACCAATGACAAAAAAAGAGTAACACATAGAGAACGATAACCAGGATCAAGAACCACAAGTAAACCCTAAAACATTCTCATCAAACCCAACCCTGAAACATCCCCTGTCGAATGCCTAGTTAGTCCAACTTAGTTTCTCCAGTTCGATTGACGAGAACCACCATATCCACAGCCCCGATCCCCACCACGGCTATATCCACCGCCGCCACCACTGCCGCTGTACCCACCGTTGCCACCACCGCGGCTATACCCACCACCGCCGCCACCCTCACAGCAATCATATCATCCACCAACACCGTCGCCTCCATAACCACCACCACCTCCGCTGCGGTAACCACCACCTCCTCTAGTCTACGCCTGGTTGACGGTAATATTTCTACCATCAAGATCCTAGCCATTCATCGCTTCAATGGCATCCCTCATAGATTGCTCATCACGGGAAGTCACAAATCCAAACCCTCTGGATCTACCAGTGTCATGATCACTGATTATCTTTGATTCAATAATTTCGTTTTGTTGACTGAAAGCCCTCTCAAGGGCTTGGTCAACCCTCTCAAGGGCTTGGTCATCAGTCACCCAAGCTAGACCACCGAAGAAGCAACCGAACTCAACATCTGCGGAGGCCATTTTTGTAAAAGAGAACGGATCAATGAAGGACATCCATAATAATTAAGAAAATCTGAAATCAGTAGTTGCAGGCCAAAGGTTGAAGTTTTTAGATTTTAAAAAATGGATGTCTTTCTGGGTGATAATTTCATATTTCAAACTTGTTGTAAACCTTGGCGACTCAGATCCAAACTCAGAGAAGTCAATTTGATTCGATTTGATTTCGTGTAAAGTGGGAGAAGATTTTGTGTAAATTGGAAGAATATCGCCAAAAGCGAAAAGTTGAAGATTTCAAATTAGCTGCAGGCCAAAGGTTGAAGATCCATAATAATTATCACCTAGAAAGACATCCATTTTGTTAAATCTAAAATTCGTCACCTAGAGTAAATGTCTTTCTGGGTCTGCTACTGATTTCAGATTAGTTGCAGGCCGAAGGTTAAAGATTTCAAATTTTAGATTTTCTCAATTTGATTCAATTTTTTGGCCGAAGGTTGAAAATGACCATTTTCTCCTAATTCCATTTAAGTTCATTTAAGATGACCCTTTATAGAGGGTAAATGAAACATTTTACTATCTCATGTTAACATCGTTAGTTGATGGTAGCTTAGTGTAATTTTTTAACTGACAGGGGAGGTTCATGTCATTTGGCCAAAGTACATGGGAGGTGAGTGTAATTTACCTATATATATATATATATATATATATATATATATATATATATATATATATATATATATATATATATATATATATGATTTATGGTATTTTTTAATGTTTAAAATAAATTAATATAATATAAAATCTACAAATAGGTTCTGGTATAGTTTATATTTATGTTTATGAGCTATTTATGACAATCATTTATAAGAATAAATTATGAGCCATAAGTAATAATCGTTTGGTACCACTAGGTATAAAGAAGTAACAATAGATAAATATCTTCTAGGCCCCGTTTGATAACACTCCAGCTCCTTACTTCTTAGCTCCAAAGTTAATCCGGAGTAGAATGATGATTGATAAACACGGTTCAAGTTTTGACTCCCATAGAGTGAACTGCTCCAAAAATGTCTCGATGAGCTAAAAAACTGGAGCTAAAAAAACTTACTTCGCTTGCTCCGTAGCTATTACCACTATCGACTGCCATCACCACCACCATTGGCACTGCCATCATCACCAGCACCCCTCCACCGCCACCATCCCCACCACCACCCACAGCCGCCGCCGCCACCACCACCACCACCCCCCTCCACCGCCACCACCACCCACCACCGCCGCCACCACTGCCGCCACCACCACCCACTCACCCACCCACCCACCACCCACCACCCACCACCCACCACCCCCACTAGTACCGTCGTGGCCACCACCCCCAGCACCGCCACCACTACCACCCCCCCACCGCCACTAACACCACCACCCCCACCACCAAACAACATTCTGAAAGCATAGTCTTTTGATTTTGGAGCAACATTATCAAACAACATTCTATTCCAAAAATCCTGACTTTGGAGAAGCAATAGAAAACAACTGCAGACCAGAAGTAGCTCCATGGGAGCTGGAGTGTTATCAAACGAGGTCCTAACCTATTTGTAGATTTTAGATTATATCAATTTATTTTAAATATAACATCTACACCCCCAAATACTATGTCAAATTTTATCTAACCCTACAGGTTTCCAAATGTCTCATCTACCACCCAAAAGTTTTCCAAATGTTTCATTTGCCATCCAAAATTTTTCCACCGTTAATCAAAGAAAACCCACCCGTTAGTTGCAAATATTGGGATAATAATGCCCTTATTCTAAAGGTAAAAGATCATAATACCCCCAAAAATAAAAAACTTGACTAACTACTTGTGAGTTGTGAACTCCATCATCTTCAACCTTGGGTGAACTCCCAAGTCATTCCATCTTCTCCTGCAACAACAGTCTTCTCCTACAATAACCGTTTTCTCCTACAACAACTGACTTATTTCGTACAAAATCCTAAACTCAATCGCAGCCATTATTGCTACCAGTACCCAAATCTGGGTTTTGAAACCCTAAATCCCAAATTCAAGAGCTATTCCTCTCTTCCATACCCCATAACCAAAACCTTCCAATCCTTATTTGTTAGATTTTCGATTTTGAATCTTCTATTTATCGTTTGTTGCCAAAGAGTGCTTTTTTATTTTTCCCTCTCTCTCTCTCTCTCTCTCTCTCTCTCTCTCTCTCTCTCTCTCTCTCTCTCACACAGTCTTAGTTGAAGTGGGGGTTTTTATAGAATGAGTGGGGAGGTGGAGTGGGGCTTGATGGAGATTGGTGCCCCAAGGAGGATGAGTGGCTCAAGGCTACCGTAGGGATGGGGTGAGCAGTTTTTTGGGCATACGGCTACTGGTTGCAAGGGGTAACAGTTGGTCAAGTAGGTTCGGCGATGGAGGGTGTAGCATGGGTAGGCCAGGTGGTTCGGCGACTAGTGAGAGATAGGTTGGTCAGTAGAGGATTTTTCAGGGTAGCTCGGAGTATGTTACACTAAGGTGTTGCGGGTTTCAGGGGAGTATGGGCATCGGCGGGAGGGATTTCAGGGAGTGGTTTAGGCAGCGAGATTTCAGGGGTATGGGAGAGAGAGTCGGGCAATCAAGGTGGGGGCAAGTCAGGCCAGCGGGTTTCAAGGGAATAGGTGAGAGAGTGGCCGGATTTAGTACTAAATCCTAAACTCAACCGACCAGTTCATGCTTGGTTGGTCGGATCCCTTTCCATTCTTCAATTTCCTTCTTACCATACAAATTAATCGGAATCAAGTCCTGTACAAGCCAAATTGTCACCTAAGATGAAGAACAGTGAAGGAAAAAATCAAACAGGGGAAGATAGAAAGGAAGTTCAAGAACAGATTCGTTTTTTCCCAAATCAAGGAAAAAAAATTTTCAATTTCAAAGAATAAGGTCAAATTAGTAATTTCATCTCAATTTAATGTCTTCCAGTTTCAAATACAAAGGGTTGAAATGTCTGATCATATTTAGTCAAGTTCGTCATTTAATTGGGACCGATTGAAGTTTCTGCAAACCATTGGGTATCAGATCGAATTTGACATGTTTTTTGGGGTGTAGATGAAGTTTTTTCATATATACTATGAATCATACCAAATAACTACATGTCATAATATATTATATAATTAATTCTATAATACATACCAAAGAGAGCCTAGATAGAAGGTGTTTATCATTATTATGATAACATATTGTTACTTCTTTATATCTAATGGTACGAAAATGTTATTATTTATTACTCATAATTTATTTTCATAAATGATTTGTTATTTCTCTCCTTGCTCCCATATGCACTGAGACTGAAGGGAATTCTCTAGGGTCATGGAAGACTTGAATCAAAACTGCACTATACACGACATAAATCAATATTCAACGAACAAATATGTGTTATTATTCTCCTATTGATTATTGTTCCGGTCAACACATTTAATTTGCATAATGTATAATGATTTTCACCCCTCAAGAATGGACAAAACTACGGCCTGGATGTCTTTGCGTCCAACAAAAAAACATCAAATGAACAACTAGGAACAATGACAATTCGGAAAAATAGCAGACCTTTAAATGCACAAGTGGTCCATCACCATTTCCATGAATTACAAGAAAAGTATCTGAGTCAGATATGGAATGCTTTAGTGAGCTGAAGACCTAAAAAATACAATATGTACCATTATCAAAATTCAGCGAAGAGGGACACCTCACATATGTTTCTGTTAACGGTTGATAATGATTTATGAAATGGTGGGAGATGGACAAGTAAAGAGAAGGTAGGTCACGGGAAACCTAGAGCTAGCGCTAGTTCTTGTGGGTTTAAATTATTGAGATGTAATGACTTTTCTTAACTTTTAATTCATAAGAAAACTCAGTTTTCATGCATGGATCATGTAGCCATAGTTATTAAAAGGTCAAAACAACCCAAAGCGTTGGAGGCCAACTAATTCCTTAATGGCCAAAAACCCTCTTAGGCGTTGCCTAAATGGCTTGAGGGCCACCCTACTCCTTTTTTTTTTTTTTTTTTCTCTTTATATCTTTTTGCTAAAGGTCGAATATATTCAATAAGAAACAATGTGTTACAAAAGAAATGTATTTGGTAGTAAAAGCTCCATATTCTCAGTAATTTCCTTTAACTACCCCCAAAAAATAAAAAAAAATAAAAAAAATAAAAAAAACTCTCCTTCTTCAGCATTGTCATCAGTAGAGCCCTACCAACGACAATGAACAAAAAAAAAAAAAAGGACCACAAACTAAATCGAAATCTTAGATGCCCGGAGACATTCCTAACTACATCCCTAGTTGTAAAGTTAGGATAGGAGGTCCAAGTGTCTGATATGAGTTCTGAGTTCTTTTGTAGCCTTCTTTAGCAAGGCTATCAGTGACGACATTGATTTCTTTGAAACAGTTTGTCATATCAGATGATAATCTGTTTGACCATTGTCTACAATACCATGGTGGATTCTTATTGCGCAAGCATATGTCACCACCGACTCTGAGTCACTTTCAAGCCATAAATGTGTTATGCCCAAACGGAGAGCCTTGTGCAAACCTCTCATGGTAGCTCTCAATTCCGCTTGGTAATTGGTAGTGCATCCCAAGTATTCTGAGAATGCGAATATCATCCTACCAGATTGGTCTCAGAAGACTCCACCTGCTCCAGCATCTCCTAGGTTGCCTATTGAACAACCATTGACATTCAACTTGTACCAACCTTCTGTATGTTTTCCCCAAGTAAGAGACCAAATATTACGAGGCCTAGTTGCCCTAGTATGTAAATGAAAATTCTTTTTGATAAGGAGGTCCGCCATTGATTTGACTGCACAAGGATTGATCAATGTTAGATCTTTGAAATTCCTTCTTTTTTTTTAATATGTATATTCAACTTTCATTATGTTATTACTTATCTAGTATTAGAGATGTAAACGGATCTAATTCAGTACGGATGGAATACTATCTGAATTCAAATCCGTATTCAAATTATCCCATCCAAATTTCTAATATGGCGCCCCCAGATTTGTTAAAACTCACATCCGAATTCGAATCTGGACTTTAACCTGAAATCCGATTCGAATCCAGATTTATTGAACCTATTCGTGCAGAAATACTTTGATAAGCAATTAATCACCTCTGTGTCTCAGTGAAGCAACAGTCACAGTGACAAGTTCACAAAACAGCTAAATATAAACATCTAAAAACAGAGAAAAAATTATCCAATACCAAAAAGCTACTGAAAAAACCCATTTTGGATGCTTAAATTTAAAGGTTATAAACAATGGACCTTACCTGAGTCGCTGGCAATAGCAAAGAGATGGAGAAGAAGGAGCAGCATTTGGTGGTCGGTCGGCAATCAAAAGTCAACAAGACTCAAAACCTTTAACAAACTTAAACTGAGAAAGAAGAAAAGATTGATAATGTTGACTGTTAAGAATTGATTCTCGAAAGAGAAGATAAGGATGATGGCTGCCCCTGATAGCAAAATAACGCTGAATCGGCTGATGCCGCTGAGAACTTCTAGCAAGAATCGCAACTTCCCAAGGTAGAGCTGAAGCCATTAGGGCTTTTACTTGTAGACTCTTGTGATTCACAGATTCTGAGGTAAGAAATTAAGAAGTGGAAGAGCTGAGGAGTCGTCCATGCCTCCAAGGCTCTGTTCTTGGGAGTTGAATCGTGAAGAAGAAAATGAAAAACCTAAGGTTAAGTGGTATTGAGAAAGTTAATATTGTAGGGTTTATGACATCTACTTAATTACGTCTTCTACACAAATAACAAACGGAGCGGATGATATAATCTGTTCCGTTTAGATAGAATCCAAATTCGCATCCGACTCCTGCTCAAATTATCTGAATCCGCATCCGAATCCGATTGTTCGGATTCGGATGCTCTAGGATGCTCTTAAACGGTTGCAGGTTCGAATCGAATCCTATTTTCAATTATCCATCCTTATCTAGTATCCATTATATCTTGTATGTACTACATTAAAAATAGACATTTAAGCCACATGAAAAATTAACATTCAAGTCAATAATTATCAAACCACAAAGGCACAAAGCGTCAAAGACAACAAAGCATAATGACTAATCATCAAAATTCAAATATTAAAGTATCAATACAGGCTCACAGCAACACATATCCAATAAAAATAAATCTACTGTCTAAATGTCTAATACCAAAAATTAAAATACATGAAAGATGAAATATTTCTTCAGAAGCTCACAACAACACATATCCAGCAACATTCCTAAATTTAATTAACCTTTTCCACACCTTTTCCACCTTAAAAATTCCAAGTTCAGGAATATTCATGCTCTCTTTAAGTCTAGAATCATATCATTCATAATTTCATACGATAATACATAGAAAGAACAGAAAAAAAAAAAAAAAAAAAGAAGCAGGAGGGGGGTGCAGAAAACAGAGTACAGCAAATGAAGAATAAAAGAAAAGAGAAGAAGAAGAAAAAGAACTATAGAAGAAAAAAAAAAGAGCCTTAGGTAGGCCCATAACTGGTACGTGAAGAAGAAGAAGAAGGAAATGAAATATAAGAGCAGCACATAAAATGCAAAAGAGAAAAGAAAAGAAGAAGAAGAAGAATGTAGAAGAAAAAAAAAAAAAAAGAGCCATAGGCCCATAATATTCAGAAGAAGTAGAAGTAGAAAACAAATAAATAGAGCAACACAGCAAATGTAGAAAAGAAAAGAAAAGAAAAAAATAAGAAAAATTGAAGAAGAAAAGAAAAAAAAAAAAAGAATCATAGGTCGTCAGAGCAGTGTGGAGAAGAAGAAAAAAAAACAAATAAATACTAACCAGAATTAGTCACTGGAGTTATCGCCAAAAAAAAAAAACCCTGTTGACGATGCTCTTGCAGCCATCGCTGGGAGCTTGAAGTGAAGAATCAATTGACTCTAGGTTTTCTCACAGTCCTCTCTCTCTCTCTCCTCTCTCTCTTCTCTCTCTCTCGTCTTGGTCTGGAATCGTAGCAGAAAAAATAGGGTGATGTGATCCTATGCAACTAAATGTAGAAATCTTATATATGCCAAATTGGAATGTAATTAAAATATATATATATATATATATATATATATATATATATATATATATATATATATATATATATATATATATATATATACCAAAATAAGCACCCATTTAAGGAGTTAGGCATGCAAAGCGCTAGCTTTGTTGCCTAGGCGTTTTGTAGATTGCATAAATCGTTGGCTCGTTTTGCTCCCTAGGACACGCTTGGACACCTAATCGGGGCTTTGACAATTTAGCGTGTAACATAAATAGCCATGCAACAGACCCTTCATCCAGTAGAGGGAAATTTTGGTATTACACATGTAAAACCCATATCCCGAAATCCTGAACTAATTTTCCTTTTGACAATTGGCAGGTCTTTTCACCGTTGATATGATGGATACAACACCAGAATAGAAGTGGACACC
>CM053265.1:9578463-9645410 GCA_028583415.1 Protea cynaroides
TAAGGAGTTAGGCATGCAAAGCGCTAGCTTTGTTGCCTAGGCGTTTTGTAGATTGCATAAATCGTTGGCTCGCTTTGTTCCCTAGGACACGCTTGGACACTTAATCGGGGCTTTGACAACTTAGCGTGTAACATAAATAGCCATGCAACAGACCCTTCATCGAGTAGAGAGAAATTTTGGTATTACACATGTAAAACCCATATCCCGAAATCCTGAACTAATTTTCCTTTTGACAATTGGCAGGTCTTTTCACCGTTGATATGATGGATACAACACCAGAATAGAAGTGGACACCTAAGATAGTAGGCATGCCTAAACTAAATTATGGTTGTACACAATGAAAAATAGTAAAGGAAATCTCGGACAAACCTGATCAGCAAGGCAAGCTAAGTTTACTCGGACTTACCTTGTCCAGACAGAATCTGCTGCCAGACAGGCAAACCGAGGTTTGGATATAAAACCAGACCAGTTGGGCCCTCAGGATCAAATCTGGAATATTATTAAATTAAAATTACATTGTAACCTATGTTTATTAAAAATGGGACGACCCACCTTAGAGATATGTAACCATACACTAACAATAGAGGGATACTAGGGAGGGTTATATGGTGATACCTGTCACCCCAAGTAATCAACTCACACTAGGAGTGGGAGTTAATCTTCCCTTGGAAGCACCCAATAGGAAAACTGACTGTATGGGACCCCCTTCCAATAGAAGGTGGAGTTGCACCGTGAGAGAGAGACAACAATTCTTATAGCACTCTCCTCTCTCCTCTCCTATGCACATAACTGTGTTGGAGTCAAGTGGAATTCCTCACTTGACTCTGACGCTTTTTGAGAGAGAGGAAGATTGCAGAGGATAGAAACCTAGGAAAAAGGGAGAAGACTACTATCTAAGGGCATTCTTCTTCTAAGGCAACCCGTGTGTTAAGGAGCGAAAGTAAGTTCCTGTAAGTGCACTGGCTTCCTTCGTAAATTCTAAACATTATTGAATCCCTCAGAGGGTGGAAGCATCCTTTGTCACCATGTAAACGAGACCTTCCATGGCCATTAATGGTAGACCATGGATTGAAAGATAATGCAGTTCAGGTTTGGACATAAACCTGGACAACAGACCTTAACAGACCTGACATACCTTGAAAGGAAATCTGTAATGGAACCATGTCACATATCGATGCCAAGATGGTATTAGATGCTTCCCAAGAATAAGGGGAAGGAACCACCACCCTGTTGAAGGACTTGGACCCCAGTTCGAATTGTATAAATCAGCCTGGAAGGTACTCTGCATGCAAAATTCCTGCATACAGACCATCACAGTAGGTATTTGTATAAACAAGTAAACTTTCTATGATTCTTCGAAAGGAGGGTCCGGTCGCAAATATGCAACCACACTTGCTTTCGGACAGTCACAGTAGGTCCCTATATAGACAAGTAAACTCTGTAGGATTCTTTGGAAGGAAGGTCTGTTAGATATGCAACGGACTTGCCTCTGGATAGTCACAGTAGGTCCTTGTATAGCCATTTGAACTTTCTGAGAATCTTCGGATGGAGGTTCTGGATGTAAATTTGCATTCAGACTTACTGTCGGACAATTACACTGAGTTATGAAACTCAAAGCCTATCCTTTGGACGCATCCAGATGGATGTCCGGTCATAGACTCTTACCAGAGTACTTGCTGCTGAACATTCCCAGAGTTTATGAAACAAGTCTAATGACCAAACCTTGGGCTAGGTACCGTAGCCTACTTTTCTAAGGGTTTTGTTCCAGCATGCTGAGGGTACTCTAGTACATTTACATAACCTAAGTAAGATTGAAGCTTAGTTAAGCTTTACTTAACTATTAAAAACGTAACTATAAGTATAGCATGAGCATGCGAAGCAAACCTCTGTTTTTACCAGAGGACATGCAGTGCTCACCCAATAAGTGAGGGGTAGATCTGATTTATTCGTGTTTCTAAACAACCTTGCATGTCTTTGTTGCATTATGATTAAATAACATTTTTATCTATGATAATTGATCATGCATTTGCATTATGATTATATATTGTGATATTGTTTGGTTAGCACTGTATGGTAACATGCAGCCTGACAGACTGGGACATGGTTATCATATGGGCTTTGCTTTTTATCAGCTAGTACCTTAGCGAATTGACGACGCCCAAGGGGGGAAATCAAAGTCAGGCTCTCTGATGGGGTACGGCTCTGTAGTTTCATTGGATGACATGTTACGATTCGTTAGAGACGATCCCCATGATTACAACCCAAGCCATTATGGGGCTAGGCACTGGTGTAGGCTCAAGGAAGAGGGGAACCTTGAGGTGGTCATTGTTACGATATCAGTTTGAATCATCCCTATCCTCAGAGGAAGTCTACTACTTGGGAGGTGCTAGATGCAATGGTATAACTGGAGTGAGTGTCTACTTCCTCCTTGCATATGAGAGTTTTTGCATTTTCTGGTGTAGCGGTTTTCTACCTTAGTGCATTCTAAATCATTACCAAACCTTGAATGTTACATCATGCATTTTTGATTGCTTGCTTATTTCTACTTCTCACTAAGCTAATGTAGCTTACCCCCATGGGTGTATATTTTTAGATGTTAGTGCAGGTTATACTGTGGCGAACTTGGTGGAGTCACTAGCTATACCCAGTGATGCTGCTTCAGATTTGAAGGCTTTAGAGGATGAGGTTCATGGAGCATCATGCGAGTGTCATGTATGCATCTTCAAATAGACATATAGTCTTTATCTGTTTTTTTTTTTTTTCTTATTCCTTAATGAACCTTAGTATTGGGATATGTGTTCTTTTGATCATGTATTGATGATGATATTTGAACAGTAATTATTTATGTTATGATTGATTGTGAGATAATTCAGTTCACATTATATTTTACCATATAGAATATCAGTTTATTTAGTATAAGTCTTTCGCTATTTTTATTTATACTTTGATTGTGTGGATTCCCTCATGTATGGTTTGTGGGTTTGGTGGCGGTGCACACTACTTGCGAGATCTTGGGGTTGGACTGGGTTTCTTACAAGCGGCTTAGTCACACCCCCGAGATGTCGAAAAATGGGGTGTGACAATACACCATCTCTCTCTCTCTCCTTATTTGAAGGAGAAAGCCTGATTGTGTAAGTGCACGATCATGCAAAAAACCTAATGCCAACAAAATGGGATCGTGTCTCGTATAGTGTTAGGATATCCCATCTATCACATGGAAAGGCTTCATTAGGGTTAATTGATAATCCACAAATGCAAGGTCCTCTTATAGAAATAAGCACTTGATGAAGTCAGCAAGTCATAGGGCAAAACCAGGTGCTTAGGAACAACTCTTGCACAGAGAATAGCAGAGAAAGGGACCTCTGCACATGTGGGATTCAAAACCCTAAGTGTAGGATCCTTAGTGAGTGTGGAACTTTTTGACAAAGAAAAAAAAACAGGTATAAGAGAGAGTGAATTGTGCAGGTGCACCCCCTCCCCCCTCCCCCTCCCCTATTGCTATTTTATAGCTTAGCCAGATGCTAATTTCTTGTATAGCCTATAGGTCTATTTGCCAACTGGTGTGATCTTATTGGGTGATCCACCATTAGTTTGCTTGTCAAATATAGTATCACATAATAGATCTATGACCATGGAATAAAGTATCATATCTTGGTAGAGTATTAGTCTAATAATTTTAAGAGATGTATCGTATCATATCATGGATACGCTTGAATATGGGCCAAGATGCACACGAGAATGATTAGATAACATGCAAAACATATATTTAAAGTATAAAAACACTATAATCAATAACATTGAGAAGAAAATGTTTCTTACATTCATATTAAATTATTAATACCGTATCGAAGATGGAAGTTTTTACCTTTTTCAGCAAGTTTACTTCTTTGATGTCCTATGAACATTCTCATCAAGGAACATTGAGGAAGAAGATCAAAGAATAGCAGTTATTTTGTTTTCCTAAAGGACTTGCTTGTTAACAAGAAAAAAATTTACCCATATATCTTGGGGCTAGCTGCAGATGCAATGCTTCATTGGATAGGCTGGGGTGGTCAGCAGGCATGTTGATGCAACCTAGCCTGTCCGATGGATGGCTAGACGACATGAGACAATCTTTGTCTGTGTTGTGGTCTACAATTTTGGGAACAACCCTCTCCACCGCCAGCGCCCTTGCCCCTATTTTATTGGGAGGTTTTAACTATTCAGGTGGTTCCTTATTCAGTGTTCAATTGCATCAGAACCCCTCAATGGGTCTAATGGTTGATTTACAACTCTCTCTCTTTTTTTTTTAATCAACTAAAAATTTGGTAGAATAGAAAAAGTATCTTCTTTTCTTCTTTTTTTTTCTTTTTTGGAACCCTAAAACTTGGCTGTAGTCATCAGGTTCATGCAGCCTAGAGAAACCATTGGGCCTTCACAGAGTAATCTTGACCAATGCAGTCATCAAGTTATCTTTGTAGCACTACTTGGGTTAGGCGAAGGTAAGCTTTTGAGTGTAGCCCCACTAGTTAAGCAAGGATAAAACATTTCCTCTCCCTATTATAGACCATGATTAAGAGTGTCTAAACCCTGCCCTGCTAGCCCAGTTAATTTCAGCCTAGGCCAAATTCGTTTGCACTTTCAACAATGGCATTGTCAACTGGATCAAAATATATATGTTTTTTTTGGCTAAGTAGGTATTTTATTGAATTCAGAAGAAAGAATACAAACAAGCAAGACCATCAAAAAATGGGAGCCAAAACAAAAACAAGTGGAGTATTAGCCAACACATAGCCGACCCAACAAAACCAAGCCCAACTTAGGGCGGCCCAAGTAGCACACCAACTCACCAAACAATGGGAAACCCATTAACACTAAAGGGGACATAGCCCCAATGTGAAAAAAGCCAACGAGATCACACAAAAGCTCACACGTCTTTGAGATGATTGGCAGACCTTCGATGGCGGTTGGTTGTTCTCAGATGGGGGAGGATTGTTGCGATCATTGTCCTCCCAACAAGAGGGGACACTGATATGCTTTTCTCATTCATATTATAGACTACATCATCTCATAGTAAGGGAATATTCTTTTATGTTAGTTATTTCTGTTGCATGAAGGGCTAATTTAATCATTTCATATTTTCAATATATAGTTTAATTTTCTTGTCTTACATTTTAAATTTAGTAATCCATGTTAATCATATGATCTAAGGGTGTTAAACGGCACGATTTTTAGTATATAGGTATAGTATCCGTTCAGTACGGTAAGTAATAGAACATTAGCATTACCATACCATTTAGGTAAATAATATGAAACTACTTACCATTGTAGCTAATTGATATTGGTAATTTGATATGTAAACTAAATAGTATTTTATATAAATGGTTTAAACGGTTTCGATTTGTCACACCCCAATTCTGGACTAACTAGAATGGTGTGATGAACCATCAATAAATCAACGGTTCAACCAGGATCTCGTATAGGCTATGCCAACCATGTTAAACCAAAATACATTCCACATTAATCAGAGATAATAAAGTAAATAGCGAAAGTCTTATTAATAATGAACTGAGGTTTAATCATGATAAATAATTAATATTTCAGTTATCTTCAAGTAACCAAAACATAATTTAATACATATTACAAATATCCAAATACGAAAGTTAAACACTAAGCGTATCCATAGTTGAAATGCTCGCATAACAAATCATAATAGTCCTCCACAGCTTGCTCATCCATAGCCGCCACCTGTTCATATGTTGGCATGTCAACATAATCTTCAACCGTAAACCTGCAACATCAGAAACTAAAAAGAATTACGCGCGCGAGAGTCAGCTCTCCAACTTGAGCTCAGTGAGAAAACAAAACAATGCAACAAACATATGCATGCATTCAATTCATATCTTTGGTCTGATTTATAAGTTTGCAATGTGCTATAGAAATGATTGGTGACCGCCGCACCTCTATACACGAGTGTGTGAAGCCGCCCAATGGATCAAACACCATTGCCGTCACACATGCACCCATCATGGAATAGAGATAGAGCTAAAGTGTCTGGATCAAACACAACATAACACTTCCCCTGATGCCCTACCCATACCAACACGTAAGCCTCTATTGGCGAGGGCTTGCAAACTGGGCTCGCAACTAACCAATCCTAATGCCAAATAGTGTATCCAAGGCCTCACCCTAGCATCCCTCAATACGTCCATAGAGATAGAGCTAAGGCCCCCCGATAGAGTTAGAGACTATACGGTCCGAGATCACCTTCCCTGATGCCCTACGACGTAATAGTTCTACTAAGGTAATGGCGATACGATGATGTCAGTGGACAAGACTTGAGTAGAGATAGAGCTAGAATCTAGTGACTAGGATGAACCACAATGTCACGTCCTCCCCCTGATGCTCTACTCACATCAAGCACACTAACCACACACATACATTCACATGCCTATTCCTAGCATTATCATCATCATCATGTTATAAATAAACAGAATTAAATATGCATGAACAATAATAGCAGGAATATTAGATGACATGTGAAATGCACATTACAAGCATACAAGCATAGAATCATTCATGGCATTGGACTCAATAAGTAAAACAGTTTATTATTAACCAATTAATTTAGGTCTTGTTCCCTTACCTTTGGTCGATGATTGTTACTCGTCCAAGCTTTGTAAATCACTTTTAGACCACTTGGAAACCTAGAAAATTTATAGATTTTAAATTAGAATTTATTTCCAACAATTCAGGCTTCCAGAAGCTGAGTGGTCGCAGGTGCGGCTGCACCTATGGTCTCAGTTTCTGCAACCACAGGGTGTGTGGTCGCATGGTGTGGTCGAATATCATGCGACCATACATGCGACCACACCTTCCCTGAAACTTCCCCGAGGGCATGTGGTCGACATGTGTGGTCGCATACCATGCGACCATACATGCGACCACACCCTCCCAGGAACTTTCCCTAGGGCTTGTGGTCGATCAATTGTGTCTCATGTGGTCGCATATCATGGACCACACAATGACCACACCCTCCCTGGAACTTCCCAAGGGTGTGTGGTCGGTTATGTGTGTCTCGCGTGGTCGCAACATGCGACACACATGCACCACACAGTGATGGTGACTCCACTCCCAACTCAATTCCTCATGTTGATTCATTGGCTTATCATCATGATCATTCCTATGATTGTTCTATGGCTTAAAATTCATATTACACAATCCATCATCCTAATAGATTCCCCCATGGACTCTTAGAATGTCCAGGTTTGATGATTGGGTCTCACTTTAAACACTATCTCCTCCATGATCTATTCTAAGTATTCAACCGATGTGGGAGATGGTTTCATACCTAAACTTGTTGAAGATCAGAGTTCTCTCTGAAATTCCTCCTCTTAGTCTTCCCTCAATCTCCTTCCTTCCCCCCTTCTCTCTCTCTTTTCGGTTTGAGTTCTAAAAGGAGAAAGAGGCTAGGCGTCCATATATAGAGGAAAACCCTCCATATAGAGTCCTACTTAGATTATGAAAGAACCCCTTTGGATTAGGAAGGTTTCCTAATCATGGAGTCTGTCTGACTTTGTGTAAGACCCGCACTCTGAAAACCCGGTCTAAACCTTGGTTTTGTGTCGTGACAGGTCTTCCGATCATCACCGAGTCGGACGGGGCAAGCGGATAACAAACAGTACGAAATCGGACCGAGGTCGACCAATTATACCTGGTTTTAGGTATACCGGTCGATGGTACCGGATGATGGTACCGGTCGGCCGGTATGGCCTGCACAGCTATGTGCGGGAATTTGGAAATTAGTCTCTGCGGGTCCCACTTTTCCTGATTTCGAATCCTAGAAGTTTCCTAATCCTAGTAGGGTTACTAAACCCTATTTCTAGCCTATAAATACACCCTTAAACCCCTCAAATCCTTTCCATTGTCTTTCGCAAACCCTAGAGAAAGGGAAAGAGCTTGGAAAGGAGAAGGAGCTAGGAAGAAGAAGGAGGTGCCGCCATTACCGTTTGACGAAGCTCACGCTACACCTGTCAACGGTAAGTGTTTGAATCCATATTCTTACCCTATGAAAGTTGTGTGGGTGGATCAATACCATGCAAAGTAGGTATTGATCTAAAACCCTAAATTGACCAATAAACCCTAAGTTGCCGTCAAACCCTAGATTCGAGTTTCGAGATGATATTCATCGAAACGAGACTTGAATGAGTTGGGGATAACTCTAACTCAAAGCCTAGACTTAGCATGGATAAGAGAAACCACGAAAATCCGTGGAGGATGATCGACGGCGGTCGAAGAACCCATGTATGGTCTTCCGGAGACATACCGGTCGACTATACCGGTTGCACATAGTGCGACCGGTATGTTGCGACCGCTACCTCTCGGGAGGTTATACGTGGGGGACCGGCTGACCATACCGGTCGCCAGTCTTTCCCCAGAGCTGCGACCGGTACATGCCACCGGTCGGCTCCGTGAGGGTAGTTTGTGATCTCCGTTGGTTTCCGACCAACATGAAACCCTAAATAATATATTCTAATGAAACCCTAATATTATGTAGGACTTTGTGACTTATCGTTTGGATCTTGTAACGTGGAGCAAGTATAACGAACAAGCGTCGGGTAAGGGAATCGACCTAAACCTAATAATTAATGGACGATAAATCGTTGTTAATCATTGTATATCTATGATGTGATGTTTGTGCATATTCACATGCCATCCTTTACTTTCGATTATTATTATTGTTCATGCATTCATAGGGTGTGATTGTTAGGCATGTGATTGTTTTCGTTGGTGTGTAGAGTGGGGCATGGGCCTGGGATCGCTCTTCACACCTGGCACTTTTGTAGTATTCTATCTTAACATGCTTGGTACGGTGGGGTATCGGGAAGATCGTGGTACGTTGGTCTCCGATATTGATGTTGTCCCGACCATCGTTGGGTGGTACCGAGGATTCCGAGTCGACGCTGCCTTGTCCACGATGCTTTAGCTCTATCTCTATGCCGTAGGGAGTTATGTGTTGGGATAGGGTCTACCTGCGTATTGTTTCTATCCTAGTGGGTTAGTTGCGGATAGGGTATCGGTGGGAGGTGAGGTTTGGGAGGTCTCCGGCCCGGCTGCACGCTCTAGCTCTATCTCTATGCCGTAGACGGCTGTCTTTGGGATAGAGCATACATTGTTGACATATAGGATTGGTTAGTTGCGAGCCCAGGTTTGCGAGCCCGGCGGTAGGGGCTTAGGTCTTGGTATGGGTAGAGTATCGGGAGGTGCGGGTATACCTTAGCTCTATCTCTATTCCATGATGGGTGCATGTGGGTTGGTGGTAGTGTGATTCTTGTGCGACGCCACACACTCGTGTATAGAGGTGCGGGGGCCACCAAACCTTTCTATAGCACATTGCAAACTTAAAACCGGACCACTACATAAAATGATTGTTACTCATGCATAATCTTGTGAAACTGTCGATTGCCTTACTCGAGACGTGTTGTGTGCTCACCCTTTGTATATACATTGTTTTAGATGTTGATGCGGGTTATACTATGGACGATTACGTGAACGCTCCGGCGTATGGTGGTTGCGGTGTTGGATGTACAAGCGGGGGACGGGACGAGCATGACGCTTCATGCGAGTGCCCTTTCTGCGTGTACCTTTGATTGGTTTTATTTATTTATTTCAGTTATTTTTTGTTTGATATAAAGGGATGTAATAGATATTTATTTTATGTGTTTGAATTTGAATAATGGGATATTTATTTAAATTATCATTAGATACTCGGTTCATTCTATTTAAAGTCTTCCGCACGGATATTTATATTCCCGATTGTGTGTAATTGGTTTGTATGGGTGGCATTGGATTATCCCGGTGTGAATTCTGGTTAATGTGTAATTGGTTTGTATGGGTGCGACCACACTATGGTTGCCTTTTCCATCTCGAGATCCTTCATGTTTTGATTCATTGGCTTATCATCATGATCATTCCTATGATTGTTCTATGGCTTAAAATTCATATTTTACACAATCCATCATCCTAATAGATTCCCTTCATGGATCTCTTAGAATTTGTCCATGGTTTGATGATTGAGTCTCACTTTAAATCACTATCTCCTCCATGATCTATTCTAAGTATTTCAACTGATGTGGGAGATGGTTTCATACCTTAAACTTGTCGAGTTCCACCGAAATTGGCCTATTAGTCTTCCTCTTCAATTCTCCTTCTCTTCCCCCTCTTCTCTTTCTCTCTTTTTCAGTTTGAGTTCTAAAAGGATGAAAGAGGCTAAGGGACGTCCTATATATAGAGGAAAACCCTCCATATAGAGTCCTACTTAGATTATGAAAGAACCCCTTTGGATTAGGAAGGTTTCCTAATCATGGAGTCTGTCACTTTTGTGGTCAGTGGGGTGTGGTACAACCAAAGCCACCACATGTCCCGACTACTATGGTCGCATTTTCCAGGGTAGGTATGCAACCACACACTCCTAAATAGAAGTTTTTAGGTTTAATTTCATACCTAGCCTTGTGGTTTCTTCACGCACTTGGTCCACTTGGCCCGACCATGATAGGAAGACCTGTCACGACACGAGAACGTAAAGTTAGACTGGGTTCGTGGCGTGTGGGTCTTACACGATTGCTCTAGGGTGTGGAGTTACAATAAAATAATTTGTTGGTAAATCATGGAAATAGATAAAAGCATGAATTAGGCTAGGTCATGTCACACCCCAATTCTGCACCAACCAGAATGGTGTGATGAACCGTCAATAAACCAACGATTCAACCAGGATCTCAAAATAGGTTATCCCACATATGATAAACCAAAACACATTCCACATTAATCAGAGGTAATAAAGTAAATAGCGGAAGTCTTACAGATAATGAATTGAAGTCTAATCATGATAAATAATTAATATTCCATTTATTTTCATGTAACCAAAACATAGTTTAATACATATTAAAATATTCAAATACGCAAACTAAACACTACGCGAGTCCACCGCTGAAACGCTCTCTTAATGAACCATGTTCGTCCTCCACAGTTTGCTCATCATAACCGCCACATGTTCATATGTTGACTTGCCGACATAATCTTCAATCATAGTACCTGCAACATCAGAAACTAAAAAGAATTTTACGCGCGAGGGTCAGCTCTCCAAATTGAGCTCAGTGAGTAAACAAAACAATGCAACAATCCATATGCATGCAATCAATTCATATCTTTGGTCTGGTTTAAAGTTTGCAATGTGCTATAGAAAGGATAGGTGGCCGCCGCACCTCTATACACGAGTGTGTGGAAATGCCCAATGAAAACGGCACCGTTGCCCCACATGCACCCACCATGGACAATATACACCCCATGAAAACGGCATGGCTGTACCGGTTGCCCATACCAACACGTAAGCCCCTGTTGGCGAGGGCTTGCAAACTGGGCTCGCAACTAACCAACCCTAATGCCAAACAATGTATCCAAGGCCTCACCCCAACATCCCTCAATACATCCATAGAGATAGAGCTAGGGTCTGGTGACCAAGCTGAACCACAATGCCACGTCCCCCCTGATACCCTACGACATATTAGTTCCGCTAAGGTAATGGCGATACAACGATGTTAGTGGACAAGACTTGAGTAGAGATAGAGCTAGAGTCTGGTGACCAGGCTGAACCACAATGTCACGTCCTCCCCCTGATGCTCCCCTCGCATCAAGCACACTAACACTTGCTTAGTGAACATGAGTTGAATAGACCATGGCACAATATACACCCCATGAAGAACGGTCATGGTTGTACCGGTTGATACCATCCCTACCCGCACCATATACACTAGCCAAACACAAACATTCACATGCCTATTCCTATCATCATCATCATCATCATGTTATAAACAATAAATTTAAATATGCATGAACAGTAATAATAGAAATATTTGATGACATGTTGAATGCACATTACAAGCATACACGCATAAAATCATTCATGGCATGAGACTCAAGAAATAAAAACAATTTATTATTAACCAATTAGTTTAGGTCTTGCTCCCTCACATTAGCTTGTTAATAGATCATCTTCCAAGCTTTGGAATCACCTTTATAACGTTATTATATTGCTAGAAGACCTAACAAAGCCGATAAAATTTAATTAGAATTTATTCAGAATTTAAAAACCATTCTGTTAACCGAGGGTCGGAGGTAGGGTCGGATCTGCCATCGACCCTAGGTGCGACCCTCCCTTAACTCTGAACTTCCCGAACACTAAGGGTCGATGCTAAGGTCGGATCTGCCATCGACCTTAGGTGCGACCCTCCATGGTTTGAGTCGAAAATATCAAATTTCGTTCTCTCTTTCATGGTTAGGTCCTATGGCTTACTTCCACAATCCATTCTATACATGTTCAATGGTTTAGAACTATACTTTATTCACCTACATGGTTTTAATGATCTCCTCCATGGTTTTCCATGAAAACCTAACCATGGATGGATGATTTGGGTTTCTTCTAAGTCATATCCTCTTCATAAACCATTCTAAAGTCTTAAATAAATCATGGGTAATGTATCCATACCTTAGTTTTGCTGAGAGTCAGAGTTCTTCTAAATTTCCTCTTCTTCCTTAGCATTTTCTTCAAGTTTTCCTTCTCTTCTTTTCTTCCTTCTCTTCTCTTTCTCTCAATCCAATTAGGGTTTTAAAAGGAGTGAAAGAGGCTTAGGGACGTCCTATTTATAGTGTAAAACCTCCCAAAATATGTCCCATTGAGTTTAGGAAAGGTTCCAATCGAAATTAGGAAGGTTTCTCAATTTTCGGTTCGTGCTGTTTTTCCCGAATGCCGAGGGTCGACGGTGAGGGTCGATGGGAGGGTCGGACAACTCATAGACCCTGCGACCCATGGTTGAGGGTCAATGGTGAGGGTCGATGGGAGGGTCGGACCTGTCTGTTAAAACTTGCGACCCTACCCTCATTTTGACTGTTTTTAGGTAAATTTTCATATTGGGTCTTGGGTTTCTTCACACACTTGGTCCACTTGGCTCGACCATGATATGTAGACGGGTCCCGACATGAAATGTAAGGTTAGGCCGGGTTCGTGGCATTCGGGTCTTACAACTCCACCACCCTTAAAAGAAATTTCGTCCTCAAAATTTGAAAGTATGGATCTTACAGGTCAAGTAGCCTTCCATCGACTCAACGGATGGAGAAAAGCACGCAAACAGAGCCAGACATTACTTAGGCAATGCCGACTGCTCCAGAGGAGATTGTCCTCTAGATTACTTGTGGACTTGGTTCCATTCCCACCTGAACCTGGACCAGGCTTGGCAAACGGATTAAGGAGGAGATAGACAACTCAAAACAGATAGATAAATAACTAACGAGTTTTTGAGCAAGCTGTTGCACTCGGGTACCTTTCCCGACAGTCCCCATGCTATATGAAAATCAACACCTTTTCTCGATTGGAATACGGATGAGATCAGAGATAGGTAAAAACCTCTCTAATTTGGTCACCGAGCAGTCGGACGACTCCTAGTAGGGGCTTTCTTGCTTGTTGGCAAAGGAAAGCGAGACCATACCTATTTTTCCAGGCTTGTTTTGTCACACCCCAATTCCGGTTGAACCAGAAGTGTGAGTGAACCGTCACTGAACCAACGGTTCACACCAGAATCTCAATAAGACCGTGTCCACTCATACAAACCATTGCACATAACCACAATCAGAATATAATAAATACAACGAAAGTCTTAAATATAATGAACTGAGTAATCTATTGATAAATTTAAATAAAATATCAAGTTATTCAAATTCTTAAAACTTAAATAAATATCTTTACAGTATTTGCAACCAAAAATAAATAGAATAAATTAAAATCAAATCCTAAAGGTATACGCAGAAAGGGCACTCGCATGAAGCGTCATGCTCGTCCTCTCCTGCTTGCACGTCGAGGGCAGCCATGCCTCCATACACTGGAGCGTCCACGTAATCCTCCACTGTATAACCTGCATCAACATCTAAAAACATGTATATATACAAGGGTGAGCTCACAACTTAGCTCAGTAAGACAATCAGACAATGCAACAAACATATGCATGAGTAACATTCACATCATGGTCTGGTTTAAGTTTGTAATGTGCTATAGAAAGAATTGGCGGCCACCGCACCTCTATACATGAGTGTGTGAAGCCGCCCAATGGATCAAACATCACTGCTATCCCACATGCACCCTATCATGGAATAGAGATAGAGCTAAGGCGTCCGGATCAAACACCACCAACACCTCCCCTGATACTCTACCCATACCAACACGTAAGCCCCTATTGGCGAGGGCTTGCAAACTGGGCTCGCAACTAACCAATCCTATATGTCATCACAGTAGGCCCTGTCCCAGCGCAGCTCCCTACGGCATAGAGATAGAGCTAGAGTCTAGTGGCCAAGCTGGAGACCACAGTGCCACTTCCTCCCCCTGATACCCTACCCACACCAAGCATGCTAAGACAGAACGATACACACCGTAGGCCCTATCCCAACACAGCTCCCTACGACATAGAGATAGAGCTAGAGTCTAGTGGCCAGGCCGGAGACCACAGTGCCACTTCCTCCCCCTGATACCCTACCCGCACCAAGCATGCTAAGATAGAACAATATGAAAAGGGGCTAGTGTGAGGAATGATCCCAGACCCCAGGCCTTTTCCATTCCACACACCAACGAAAACAATCACATGCCTAACAGTCACAACCTAGCATAGCAAGTATGCATGAACAATAAAAATAACTGAAAGTAAAGGATGACATGCGAGAATGCACAAACATCAGTCTATAGAATCATAGGTATTAACAACGTTTTACTGTTATTAAATTATTAGGGTTTAGGTCCGATTCCCTTACCTAACGCTTGATTGATAGTTTACTCCGCGTCACAAGGTCCAAACATGCTATCACAAGGTCCTATACGATATTAGGGTTTAGTTAGAATAGGTTTACGTTGGTCGAAAAATCAACAATGGAAAAACACATCTCACAGAGCTAACCGGTCACAGTACCGATCGTAGCACTGTGGGGAAACCTGCCACCGGTATGGTCGACCGGTCCCCATAGACCAATCCCCGGGAAGTACCGGTTGCAGTACCGGTAGCATGGGGTGTGACCGGTATGGTCGATCGGTATGTCCCTGGAAGACCATACGTCCGGTTTCTCGACTTCCGTCGATCGTCCCCTAATGATCATAGGGTTTCTCCTACACATTCTAGGTCTGAGCATTGAGCTATAGTTGTTTCCAACTCCATTCAAGTCCTAGTTTCGATGGTCTCAACCTAGAACTTGAATCTAGGGTTTGTCGACTAGATTAGGGTTTGAAGGCAAAATAGGGTTTAGATCAATACCTCACTTTGCATGGTATTGATCCAACTACAACTAACCATTCTAGATTACTTATGGTAGAGGAAGGTTTGAGCACTTACCGTTGACTTGCGGTAACTTGTTCTTCGTCGAACGACAATGGTGGCTCTTCCCCCTCCTTCCTAGCTTCTTCTCCTTCTTCAGCCTCTTTCTCCTTTCTAGGGTTTGTGAGGATCATAGAAGAGGTTTTAGGAGGTTTAGAGGGGTTTATATAGGCTAGGTTTAGGTTTAGGAAGCCTCCTAGCATTAGGAAAGTCCTTCGGTTTGAAATTTAGAAAGTGGGACCCGCAGAGATCCGTTTCCGGATCTTAGTGGTCTGCCGTGTAGGCTATACCGGTCGACCGGTTCCAAGACCGGTACCATCGACCGGTATGAATTAATTCATACTTAACTTGGTCCGTTTCGTACCTGTTTGTCATCCGCTCGTCCCGTCTGGCCCAGTGATGATTGGAAGACCTGTTACGACATGAATTCAAGGTTTAGATCGGGTTCATGGAATGCGGGTCTTACAACTCCCCTACCCTTAAAAGAAATTTCGTCCCCGAAATTTGCATGTAGGTTTCACATGTTTGGACATACGGTTCCCGCAGAAGATCAAGTTGGTGAGCCGTGTAATGGGAAAGCAGTGTATTTCTTGTTTTATGAAGAGGTTGGTATTGCTCCTTCATTTAGTTTCTAGCGCTATTGGCATAGCAACCGGTACACCATAGGTTGGCCCAACCCAAGAAGAAGAACAAAACATCGGCATCCAAAGACTTGTAAATGATCATATGATGGAACCTGATTAGTCAACCTCTGAAGGAGAGAGACATTTTTTGTCATAGGTCTACTAAGCCTTCGCTTCATTTCTAATGACTCAAATTCAAACAACTCTATTCTGAGCCTTCTCATTCTGCTGTGCTGTGCCCGGGGTGGTGCCCAAAGCAAGCGCGCGTCGCGGTGAATTCGCGTTTGCAGGGTTGGGGGTCGAAAATAGTTTCAACATGGATA
The DNA here is from genome assembly GCA_028583415.1 of Protea cynaroides. Classification (NCBI taxonomy): domain Eukaryota; kingdom Viridiplantae; phylum Streptophyta; class Magnoliopsida; order Proteales; family Proteaceae; genus Protea; species Protea cynaroides. The sequence continues at coordinate 9,594,790 of CM053265.1, forward strand.
GGGGTTGAAGGTGCGCTTTGTTCAGTAGGACTAGGGGTGTCAATTGATCAGTTTTGGTCTGTCTCATTGAGGCCTAACTGGTCCTCACCAATTTAACACCTTGCACTGTGATTGACCTGTTTAACTAATTGATCTTGATTTGCGAGACATTAACTCGTTTATATTCGATCCGGTTGGTTTGGGTCCCTAATTGGTCTTATGTTAATCGGTTTAATTAATTTATTAACTTCCATAATCGGTTATCTTATTCGGTCTTATATTTGGCTATGCTATTCAATTTTATGCGCAGTTATAATCGGTCTATTTTACTATAGATCCAACCCATTAATCACAACCTAAATTTCAAATTTCATGGTCACCAGCAAAATGATGCACTGGTGACTATTCACCTCACATCGGATTGCTCAACTGTTACTCAGACTTAAGCCACAATCTATCTCTATATGTTCCAGTCTCCAATCTTCTCCTACAATAGCTAGTCATCCCTGAATCATGTAGGCCGTCATTGAATTATTGCTAAGCTAACTACATTCCATTCACATATTACTGTCTTCTTCAATTCATCACTTATAGATAAAAATGGGAAAGGTATTAAAAACGTTGTTTGTTTAGGAGATAAGAATGGTGGGAAAAGTGAGTATCAGTAAATTTAATCACCGCAAATGTCAATAGTTAATATCCATCCCCACAAAAACTATTGTATTCGAGCCATGGTTGGGTCCAAGAAATCGTAGGTGGAAGAAAAGTAACTTATATCAGTCTCTAATCGGTCTTTAGTTGGTGTATACCAATTCGGTCTTTAGTTGGTGTATACCAATTCGGTCTTTAATCGGTTGGTCTGATCGGGTGACCATCGAGTTGCACCTTTGCACCGTGAACAACCTATTATTAATCGGTCCGGTCTTAAGATAGCGACGTTTATTAAATGGCTCAACTCGATCTAATTTTTAACCAATCGGCTCGGCTCAGGGGACACGGTGCGGTCCAAAATTGATACCCCTAAGCGGACGTATAAAATGATAGTCCAGTAGAGCGCTTACCAATTCTCACAAGGAACGGAGCAAGCCACTAGCGGCTTTGACTTACTCTCTGTCTCACACCCTAACCAGCTATTAACCCGGACCATGGGTCGGAAGAACCCTAACTGGGTCATTAATGGAGCCACCCAAATAATAAGAAACCAATTTAAAGGGCAGGACAAGCCAAGACTTCATAAGATGGAGTTGAAATGCAATAGGATTTAACAGGTATTATATTTAATGATTGAGGGTAATCTTGGAAGAAAATATTAAGGATGGACAAAATCTAACGAAACTGGTTTTCTCCTTCGATTGATCCGGACCCTTCACCGGAGTTCCAAACCAGGTATAGATTTCAGGGTTAAGATCACAGCGACGGTCCTCTGATTGGAACCTAATAAAAGAACAACCTAGAACAGAAATTGCAGAAGTAGCTATCAATTTCTTCTCCTTCACTCTCTCTGCGCGAGAGCTCTCCGGCTGCAAGTTCTTGGTCTGCAACAAGAAGGTATGTCTTCTCCCTCTCTCTGTATGGTTCGCATTCAGTTTCTATCCTTAGCTTCTCTGTGATTATTTGTTATTCATTGTTAGATCGTCTCCTTCCTCTCAAATATCTTTGTTTGCAACTGAAAATCTAAACCCTCTCTCTGTTTTGGGCCTGATTTCTTCCCAATCCCTTGCCCACGGCACACTACACACCACATGCACGTCAAGGTTGAGAATTCCTCTGCCTTTTTGATAACCATTGATTTTCAAATTCCTGTGCCTTTTTGATATGCGATTTCCAGTGGTTTCTTTAGGTAGGACACTGGTGTTGGGGGAAAGAAAAATGATAGCTTTAGTTGTAGATAAAGAGTTGTACTTCTTGTCAGTTAACAATTTAGAGCTAGGCTGGGAACATTAGGAATGGGAATGATTTAGAAGGTAGGAAACTTTTTATGAGAGTACGAGAGGTTTCAGGATCAAATTATGGAGAGGTGGTGATGGTTAATGCTAACTTTTTTCAAAAGCAAACAAAATCTTCCCTGGTGATGGTCACTGATAAGCCGAAAATACCTCAGACATTGCTGTGTGACTTGCAATGCAGTGGGGCTTCTGTGCCTCTAACCCACTCTGCTCATTCATGCATTCTCTGTTATTACTGTTACTATTGGCAATCAAAGTGAATTGAATGGTCTTGTGGTCTTGTGGTCTTGTGGGGAAGACAACACATCTATGGGTCTGGGCTCCTGGCATCTTCGCAACTGGGGACTGAAAAAGCTTTAAATTTCTCATTATTTGTTGTACGTTTTCCATTTTTCTTAATTTGATCACAAGTTGGATCCTTCTTTTAGCTTTTTCAGTTTCCCATAACTCAATTTGGTTCTCTTTCTTACCATTTGCAGTTTTTCTCATATCTTGAAAAAAAAAAAAATCCTTGCTTTAGAAAGAACCCATAAAACATTTGGCCTGATACTTGAGATGTAATAAAGTTCTGTTTCATAAAACATTTTCCCCTAATTTTCAACGAGTGCTCACACAGTTGATTGGATCTGTTATGACCTGTTAATCTTATACCATGGACCCCTACTGTTATCTCCAGCCAATTTCCAGGCCCAAGATCCTGTGTAAATTTTATTTTATAATTGTTTTCCTTGTTGGCTCACTACAATAGATGATTTTGCTACATGAAAGGTAGTAATTATCTGTAGACTTTCCTGTGATGCTCATATGACATGGATGGATTCCTCTATGTAAATAACATTTATATGAATGTATTGGTTGGGTAGTGAGAAGTCTCATGCTCCCTGCACTGCATTTAGCATCTGAAAGGACAGCTAGCTATACACTTTAGACAAAATGATGCTTCTTTTTTTATTTTTTTTATTATTTTTTAACTTTCCGTGTTGTTTGTTGTTTGGTCCTTGTTTATCTTGATCTGGAATTTGTTTCATCACACTCTATAAAACTACTAAGCTACAGTATACTTACTATTCTACTAAGCATAATACTAGCATGGGTAGGAAGCATGTGGTTTTTTTTCCTTCTCTGTTCTGAGTACAAGTTGTTGGTGTTAGGGGTATTCTTTCCTTTTATTCAAATTAGATTAGGGATTAGTGGGTGGGATTCTTTGTTATAATTCGTAGTTGCATGTGTTTAAACAGAGGGTATAAATGAAGGAGAGCATCTGGACATGTCTTCTTATTGCTTATTTTTCTTCTCTTCTTCAGTGGTTGAGAGAAGATTTCTCTTCTCAAGAACTTTGATTCTGTTGCCTTTAGTATATTGTTCTTTGTCTCTTACTTCTATGTCAAGTCTGATTTTATTTCTTTTGGAATTATTGGACGGTTAGTGCTTGTTTAAATATTTGAGGCAGCTTTTAATGATGAATCAATTCTTAGACTGAGTCTTGAAATGGTTTCTATTGTGTTCCTATTCTTTCACCCTATATAAAGAGGGTAAGCCTTCTTTTTTCTTTTTTTTTTTTTTTTTTTTGGGGGATTTAAAGGCTATACATATTTGAGTTTTCCTCAAATAAGTCTGGACTTCAAATCAGAGGCCTTTGAGGAAATTTTTTTAACCTTTCATTTTTCACTCTAAGACAGAGGAAACCTGTTTTCTTGCAACCAATTTTTGATATTTTGCATCATTATTACCTCTTTTTATTTCATTGAAATATAGGCTCTTTTGTGATGAAAAGGCTGCCATAACCTTGCCTTCATGGTTTTTGAAAACACCACCAGCTACCCCTTATTTTAGTAGGCGCCAGGATTACCCAAGAATCAACTTCATGAGCGCTAGCTGCTCTATGACCACCCTATTCTTGTGAATTAGAAAGAAGTGAGAAAACTTGTGCTCCTTTTTGGAGGCCCACAGCTCTCTTTCCTCTCCCGGTGGTTGAGCTGATCTACGACCACCCTCCAAAAGTGATGAACTCTTACACCCCAGTTGAAAGCCTATGTAATCATACTTGTCTTCAACCTAAACCCCAAATTGATTTTTGTCACTGTTATTTGTTTTCGTAAGATTCCATTTCCAGTTTTATGCCATCATGTCCGATTTTATCCATCTAAATATTTTTCTTTTAAAAAGAGTGTTATATATGATGCTTATTCTAAGTTTTAAGGTTTTAGAAGAATCCTTCAGTCCTTCTCTTTTCCATTTTTGAATAATATGACTCCATGACCAGCATCCTCTGTTTTATGTACTGCTTGGTGGATTATTGAAGGGTGTTGATTGAGCCATGCTTCTATCTCAATTTCAGACACAATGGCCAACAAAACAAATTCAAACTTTGATACTGTCAAATGGTCAACGAATGAGCTGGAGACTTTCATTAATTTAATGATAGACAATTTGAAGAATGGAAACAGCTCTACATTCAATAAAACAGATGGACAGAAATTGGGGAATCTCCATTGTGTTATTGTGGAGAAGGGTATATGGTGATGCGGATGGTGTGAACCGAAAAAAAAAATGTTGAATATAATGGCCATCGTATATTAATTGACCATATATGCATAACTTAATGGCATTATTATCATTTTGGAGGCAAGATATTGTTTTTTGGTGGCAATCTGTAATTTTAGAAATATTTGGAAAAAAATATTCTGAAACAAAAGTTACCAAAATGTTCTGAAACAAAAGTTACCAAACAACAAACTGTTCTTTTTTTGTTCTCAGACTAACCTAGTACATATTTTCCAAATAGACTTTTATGCTTAAGAACAACCAAACCAAAGAACACTGTTCCAGCACAGAAATAGGAAAAGACATTCTTCTGAAAAGAACATTGGTCCAGAGCAAGAACGCTACCAAACGCAGCCTAAATAAATTCTCTGAAATCAGTTCTTGTGGTAGAACTGAAACCAGTTATGTGACTTAAAACCGAGATTTATAGGTGAGAGGAGTATAAGGAGAAGCAGGAGAAATTAGGAAGTGAATAGAACAGTAGCCGAGGAAAGAAGAAGAAGATTACATGAGAGTTGAATTAAGGGGGAGAGAGAGAGAGAGAGAGAGAGTGAGAGTAGCAAGGTAACAACGGTCACTGGAAGTATTTACAGTGTTTTTTTTGCTCTCCGGGAGCACATTGATAGTAGAACAACGCTTGACATGCTGGTTCATATTTTTGCTCCCAGAGGTGCAAATCTGATTCAAAAAATTGCTCATTGAACACTTTCCACATGGAGAAAATTGTTTTTTTGTTCGCAAACAAAACTGAGGGGAACAAGAGTTAGGATTCCTGTTATAGAACCGTCACTGTCCTCTCTCACAGTTGGAGACATTTGTTCCTTCATAGAGCTCTCATCTTTCTTGCCTTCAGAGATCTCCCCTGTTTAATTGCATCTTCCACTCCCCTCTTCCACCAACGGAAACACACAGGTCCTCTCTGTCTTCAACTCTCTCTCTCTCTCTCTTTCTCTCTCTCTTTCTCTCGCGTCTTCAACTCTCCTCTCTCTATTTATCGTTCTTCCTACGAACGGTACCACTGTTCAGTCTCTTCTCTCTCTCTCTCTCTCTTACTATCACTTATCCAAAATCTTTGTATGTGTTTACTCTTTCCCTAATTTCTCCAACTGGTAAGTTCTCTCTCTATTTGTTTGGTAGCCAAATTTTGTTAAGGTTTTTTCCCCTCTTACTCTGCAGCAACAATCATTTTCCCCAATTTCGTTGTATGTGTTTATGTTACATATTTCAGTCAGTGTTTTTTGTGACCTTCCCTCCTCTTAACAATTGATAAACATCATAATAAATAATTGGGTAAATTACAGCTACCTCCCTTTATGTTTGCCTGAATCACAACTGCTTCCCAAATGTTCCCAACAATTACAACCGTCCCATTTTTTCTAACGGTGTTAAACTAAACCTGCAATAGACAATTATACCCCTGAATCCACGAGAGAGATAGAGGAGATTTGGGGTTGATCAGGATGTATGGTTTAAAATCTCGCCGAGATCTCGCTCGGTGTTCTTGGTGATCTCGACACTGGCCAAGACGAGAAACAGGTCGATAACCAATCTCGGTCTTGCCTGCATGTTCTCTGCCAAGATCTTGCCGAGATCTCGGCATTTTTGAAGTTCTCGGCAGTATCTCACGATATCGCGAGAAATTGCTTTTTGCTTTTTGATTTTTTTTTTCCACTTCATAAAAGGGACAAGTCCTTGTTATTGGTTGAGAAATCGACCGAGAGGCGAGAACAGGTCTGCCCTAACTTTCTTCATTTTTTTGAACAAAATTTCATTCCCTTCTCATTTCTTCTTAGGCTAATATTGGCTATATGATTTGTATGATATACTTGGGTTGTTTTATAATGAAGTGTTTTTTTCTTTCTCATTCCCCTAATGCATTATTTTATTGTCTCATTTACCATTTTTGAATAATAATATTATATAATTATTGAATACAATAGCCAATATTAGCCTAAGTTTACAACAGGCTTAGCGTTGATTGTCAAAACTTGAGTGTAAACCCAAACAACCACAAAGTGTGATTATTTTTACAATTTTATGTTCTAAATGTGTTTATGTATGCTAAAATAAGGTTTCCCTAAAGTATGAAGACTAAAAAATAACATTTGGCCCTCGAGACACCCTTTTTTGTGGTGTCTCGGTGTTCTTACACAGTCTCGGAGATCTCGCCGAGAACTCGGTTTTCTAGGAGGCCGAGACACCTCCGAAAACCGAGTTTTTAAACCTTGTCACGACGTTCTTTAAGGCCCACTTGAGCCCATTTAGCTTCCTGTGCAACTGGTTCACACACATCCATTTGTACTGTAGAAAATGCCAATAAAACATCACACAGGAAGCCATATAGCAAATAGAGGAAATTGTAAGTTCTATTTGGAACTGCAATGTAATCATACAAGTGCCAAAACATTTTGCCCCCTGTATACAAAAAGATGAATAACCAATCTTTTGCCCCAAGAATGGAAGAGTCCTAATTGTGAATAGACTAACAGCGGAAAATCTGAAATGCCTGACGAATAAATCGTTCACAGAAACGCTTACCTGTCTCTTCCGCATTGGAAGAATTCTCTTCTTCACTTTCTGCCAGTGCATCTCCAGTCTCTTCCACTAAGCCAACTTCCATTGGCTCTAAAATAGTGGCTATGCATTTGTTTGGGGCCTTTTTTATTCCACGAAATGTGATTAAGTCTTCCGCTCGTACCACATGTGAATTGCTTGCCTTCTCTGTATGCCTTTGTTAGTGCAACTTTACAGCTGGTTTTATACCTCCAGAGGATTTGGATGCCCCTGAATTAACAGTTTCTGACTTCTGAGATCACCATCACCAGCGGTCATCACATATTTCCTTGATTGTACGAAGGATCTCATCTCTGCAGCCATGATCAACCGTCTCTTCTATTATCTCGCTTATAGTACTGCTCCTGATCAAGTTGTTGGAGAGGAAGACACAACACCTTCATCTCCAACCATGGCTCCCTCTTCTCCATTTCAGATTCACAACTCACCCGCAGATATTAAAATAAGAATATCAAGAAAACCCACTTCACAGAAATTGCGAAATTGTGAGACTTGTCTCCCTTGGTCTTCATTAGTGGGTACCGCTTGCAAAACTCCCAACTTTGACCGAGAAGTATATATCTTCTCAGTTGTCTTCTCTTCCTTCAGGCGACCAGGTTTATGAAATACACATATATGTTTTTGTGTTTACGATCTAGGGTTTCTGAAAAATCGATTGTAGATCTTATGTAGCAAAACGCTAAACTCAAATCGATTTTATTTTTATTCTTTAATATCCAGATTTATTATTTGCAAAAACATTCCAGATTCGAAGAGAAAAGGAGAAGAAAGCAGAAAAAAAATGAAGTTGCAGATGAAGAAATTGAATAGAAAAGCACAGGGGAGGTAGATATAATAGGGTCAGTTTGGTCGTTAGAAAATTATTGGCCATAAGCCGTCAGCATCTAATAGAATATACCTTACGGCGTGGATTTAGTTGTAATTTAATAGTCGTTGTAGGGGAGGTATTCGTAATTGTTTGAAATGTTTGGGAGGAAGTTGAAATTCAGGCAAACCACAGGAGGTAGATGTAATATTTCCTAAATAATTAAAACTAACCCTAAACTAATAATGATAATGAATAATTAAAACTAGGAACATATTTTCTGTCCATCTGTGTTCCCTGTGTCCCTTCACATGAGGGGTGAAATGACCAGGGGCGGAGTGATCATTTCAGCCCATCTCCCTTAAAAGTAATCCTGAATTATTCCCATGATTCTGGTTTGTAGGGAATTGGAGTCTCCAAGTCGACGACCATCGCTTCCTACCCATTTGGTTCCCTTTCTGGTTGGGAACTGTATCCCCTAGCCTCCACCGGTTCTGCAAGACAGCACCAGGTCTGTAAATAGGATTCTCTTTCTCTATGTCTCTCATATTTTGCATTTCATTGTAGCTAATTGTCATTGGCTGCCTTGCTTTTGCCTTGTCTATTAGACCCTCTTTAGAGAGATAGATACTGGGAAGAATGGGTGGGAAGAGAAAGAAGAGTGATAGTGAAGCTGTGGCAGAGGAAGAACAACCGCAGGTGAAGAAGAGACAGGTACTTCCGTCGTTGATAAAGAACAAAGAGAAGAGGTCAGCTGTTCATGCAAAGCTTAAGCGTGAGAAGAAGCTTGAGAAGCGCAAGAAGACAAAGGCTCGTGATGCTGCTGAGAAGACCGCACTTGAGCTTGGCGAAGAGGTAATTTCATTATGAGACCCTAACGATTATCTTCAACTAATAGGAACTTAATGAAAGCATTGCTGTTTAGGTTTTAGAGTTTTGGAATTTGAATTCTCATGCTTCATTAACACTTCGTACTTTTATCTTTTAATAAATTCTTTTGCAGCCTCTACCAAAGAAGGTCCCTCGAACAATTGAGAATACCAGGGAATTAGATGAGACCATCTGTAAACCTGATGACGAAGAGGTGTGCCCTCTCTTTTTTTCCGGCTCTTTGACAAGTTTCCCATATCTTTATGTTTTAATTCTGGAAACAAGAAAACTATTTGTTATATATACAAAATAATCATCTAATGTGATTGGAAAATTCACTGAACTAGTTGAAATGGATTAGTTATGCCATGCCACATGCCTATATATTGTCTTGCGTACTACAAGGTCCGTAATGGTATGTAATTACTTGTTAGTTGTTGTAAAGAAATGTGAAGATGAAGAAAAAGAGTAATGGCTGGTAGTATGGTTTAGTTCAGAAATAGAGATGTCCTAATAAGGAATGCTGCAGTTAAATTCTAAAATATGCATGTTCAAAAGGAGTTCTTTAGATGCTCTAGTATGGAGCAGTGATTTAATTCAGATTGAAGGATCTATTGATCTAAAAGTGCTAAAGACAGACCTAAAATGATTCTAGGGGAGGTGGAGAGGAAAGACATGCATAGCTTAGGCCTTGTTTCAGCTTTCACTTTTGCCCTCGAATAGAGTTGATTGATGGGCATTAATCCATGTAACCGACCTCATGGGAGGTAGTGAGGAAAAACATGCATACCTTAGGCTTTGTTGTTGTTGTTGTTGTTGTTGTTGTTGTATAATGACACAACGATATGGTGTTATATGCTTTAACTCCACATTTCAGCAAGCTGAAGATCTACTTGTATCATTTTAATAGTTGGCATGCAAATTATAATAATTGGTAATTAAATTTCTAATCACTTAATATACTAAAGACCATGAAAGAGTGAACGCATATATAGAATAGAAGTCCTTTGCACTTTGAGCAGTTCAAAGCACAAGCACCCTGTTCAAAAATATGCAGTGCCAACCATTGGGTTTCCTCAGTGTCTCCCTTGTGTCCATGTTTTTAAGGTTCTAAAATTTCCTACTAATGGATTTCATCTATCTGAGAGAGTTGCCCAATTTTTGATTGCATGATATAGCTAGGTGGAGCTCATATAGTTACTATGTTTATATTTTCCTTTGTACTGTATCAATTAATATTCTTCTCATTTTTTTGGTAAGTTGTACCTTTGAGTCAAGGTTCAAGGTGCTGGTTTCAAGGCCGGTTTCAGCCAGCCTCGAAACCCAGATATCTCGGGTTTCGACCGAAACTCGACCGAAACCTAGTTTTTTTCCCGGGACATCTCGAAGCTTAGTGTCGAAACCCAAAAGTGTTTTTCTTGATCTGAGTCTTTTTTTTTTTTTTAGCCTATTTTAACCATTTTACACATATTCCCACATTAGTTTAAATAAAAACATCCAAAATGATAATATGTGGTGTGGACCCAAGTTTGCTAATGTATGCTGAGACCTGGGATTGTGTCTAGAGTTAAGTAGGCAACACGTATTTATAACTAACATTTATGAACTTCTGAAAAATTTGACCGGAGCGTAACTCCTTTAATATAATTCGGATTCAAGCAATCTTGAATTCGTTGCAAAGCTAGCATAATCAGCTTTCCAACAAATCCGAGATTGCTTGAATCCGAGTTATAATGAAGGAGTTACACTCCGGTCAAACCTTGTTCGGAGTATGCGAATGCTGTTTAAAGTTGTCTGAATGTAAATTATTTTTTGGGCATCAATGCAAGAGATTATTTTGGTGCGCTCTTGTTTTTTTTTATTTTTTTATTTTTACTATTATAAGATTTATGGAATTTTTATATTTGGAAAAAAAGCCTATCATTTGGAAATTGAAAATTGCCCATGCACCCAAAAATATGGTTTTTGTTCTTGAACTGGAGGGTTGATTTTTTCTCCTTTTAGAATTTGAATTTTAGACTACTTTTATTGGATTCAAATGGGGGAGGGGGCGTATATGCTTATTTATGAATAATATCTTAAGTAAATGAAACATTCACTTAAATGATATTAGTCATAAATAACTACTATCTGATAAATGTTGATCCTGTCTAGCCTAATAAATCTTGTGAAGAAACTTCAGAGATCAAGGAAAAATATGAGAAAAAAATGATGAGTCTAGATCAAAATCTAATGAACTCGATGAGACAAAACATTTTTATACCTTTAGTTGGTGCATTTTTTAAACTGAAACCATGGTTTCGGTTGAAACCTGGTCGACCGAAACTTGATACTTTTTGGATTCGAGCCTGGGTTTATATGGACATTGGCAGGGATTCAAGTTTAAGTCTGCATAAGAAATTCTGAATTTTTTCTAAGCTGCAAAACTCTAGAAGAGAATGCGAATTCACTTCAATCCTTGCCAGTGTCCATATAAACCCATAAATATTGCCATTACAGAAATCGACTGTTCCAAGTCATTTTGACGAAATTCGCATATACAACTGTAAGCGATGATTGACACTGGTGGACTGTGAGGGATGAAAACCAACGAAGGATTGAGGTGCTGGGGTGGTTCACAGAAGGAGGGTCCAAAGTCTAGGTTGTAGTTCCCACAAGCGGCTGCTGAGATTTGTGACCATCTTCAAGGGGTTCGAGTCTCTTAGTCTCAGTCTTAGCCTTCCATATCTGATGATTGTGAGAATCGAATGTGCTGCGTCCTATGGTCCAAAGCTCATTCTTGGATGCAGTGATGTGAGGAAGGGAGGAGATGTTAGGAAGAAGATGACTATATAAAAATTATTTTGCATGTGCAATACCAAACTTATTTTTCATTTTAGAATTCATTATGCTAAGTAGTTACCAACCAACATTTTTTTTTGATAAAAAAATAGTTTTCAAAAATGCTTTTTGATAAATAGTCAAAAATCAAAAACAAAAATGAGACTAAAGAGAGCCTAAATCTGGGTGATCAGCCTTATTTATTTATTTATTTTTTACTTTGGTTTTATTGGTTTGAGAATATTTTTGTCAAAGTTGATGTTTCACGTGAAATTCACGAAACAGGTGGAATTAATGAAATCTGCTGCGAATCCCCTTTTCTTCAACTGAAATATTTTCCTGGGGAGGCTTATACATTTTTGATGAGGACATTGACACCTAGTAGATTAGTATTAGGACTCTTTTATTTGTTTATTCTATTTATGTTATTGTGGACCCCACGCTCTCCTAGACGTGGGTTAGTTTCTTTTACTTAAGTGTGGTCCCCACCCCCTAGATGTGATCCAAGACTATTAGTTGAGTTGTTTTAGGACTTTATTTTTATTGGGATTTTAGATTCATAATGCTGTTAGGATTGTAAGCCTTATATAGGCTCTTTTTTAATTAATGAAATTAAGATTATGATTGATTACAGAAAAAAAAAGAAAGCAGAAAATTGCTCTCGGCCCCCTCTCTTTCTCGTCTCTCTCTCTTCTCTCTCTTTGCAGGTACTGCAGCCATTCCTCTCGGCTATTCTCTTTCTCACTTCAGGTGCACTTCCCTTCCCCCCATGTTGATCTGTCCACAGATCACTTCCCACTTCTTTCTCTCTTAACTTCCTATCCCTCTCTCTGTCTGGTTACAGAATTCCTTATCACTGTTTGCACTGCTCTCGGCAGTACCCCTTGTCCTCTTCTCTTTTGTGCTGTGTTTTATTTTCTGGTTATTGAGAACTAACCCAAGACCCCCTTGCTACAACATTGGCAGCCCATAAACCCCTAATTCTTTATTCGTCTCCTTTATGTTATCCTTTGGTTAAGCGTATCATAGTGATAACCTGCTGTTGGGTTATTTATTTTTTGTTCTAGTACATCATGTTGAGCTGTAACTCTATCTATATAATTTTTGCTATAGTGAATGCCAAGTTAGTGCTTACTAACGTGGACAACCATTTTGATAACATCGTTACAGCTGAGCCTTTGTATTTAGTATGTTATTGTTAGAATTTCATCTCTTTTAATTATTGGAAAGTTGCTGTTTTTACATGTTCATAGGTTTATCTAGTCATTAGGCATTTAATCTTGTTAGTTTTAGGAGTTTTGAAATTTTTTCCATATTAGTACTTCTTAACCTATGGTTTATTATGAACATGACATGAAATCTAATTAATAATTGCTTAGTTGTTCATGTTACTTGGCTTTATACTATTCTTTACTTGTGGTTATCATGATACTAATCTCGTAAGCATGTCATGTGAGTTGCTGCCCATAACAGTCCCTACCCATTAGTTAGTTATTTCATAAACCTTTGTGTTAGTCATTGCGTTAAGAGTCAGTTAAACTAGAGACCCTAGGTTAGCCTACATCAGTTTTGGTATCAGAGCCTAGGCTAGAGCGTCATTTAGGTGCTGGTTAGGATACTTAGTGGAGTCAACCTTGTATGTCCACTAGGAGTGGTAAAATTTACAAAAACATGTCGAACCCACCCAACACCTCAGTAGATGACAATTTCCACGGTCAATGCCACGGTAGGAATAGAAGAGGATTTAGAGGTCGAGGATACCGAGGTCAGAGACACCACTCTCTTCTTGGATATGGTGATGACTATTGACATCGAGATAGAGGAGTGGATGTTAGGATAATGATCAAAGTAGAGGTTCCAGACTATGATGGACAAATAGATGCCAAGATTCTTCTAGGCTGGATCAATCGAATGGATAGGTACTTTGAATTTTATGAGCTGTTTGAAGAATTTAAATTTAGGTTTGCAAAGATGAAGCTCGCTAGAGCTGCTTAGGATTTATGGATTGAGTTAGAGTATCAAGAAGAAAACCTAGACATGAGCGCATCTTAACTTGGCGTGAGATGCAAGAGAGGCTTAAGTATGAATTTCTACCTCTCACTTATAGGCACCAACTTCTGAAAGACATGACCAACCTGAAGCAGGGTAAGATGTCTGTAACCGAGTACATGACTAAATTTAACGAATTGAAAATCCGAAGCCAGACTCGAGAGGATGTCGATCAAACATTAGTTAGGTTCTTTACGGGACTTAATCATGACATCCAGTTACGCCTAGCACTACACCTAGTTAGGAACGTCCCTTAAGCCTTTCTTATAGCACTAGAATTAGAAGGGACTATGAAGTTCACACCACAATAGAAAAGCGGATTCCCATCTGGGGAGTGTTACTTCTGAATGCCACTTCCAAATATCTCTACCACTAACCCTCCACGTCCACTTGACAATAAGGGTAAAGGCCTTTTGGGAGAAGCGCCCAAAAAGAGTGGCCAAGCACAGTGTTTCAAATGTAAAAGTTGTGGTCATTTCGCCAGGGAGTGCCTAAACCGAAATTTGTATGTGGGTGAACCAAGGTATAAAGAGCCAACTCTAGAGGATACCCAAGAAGGTGAGTACGAGGAGCATGGACTTGATGATACTATCTCGGATGAGGATGATGAAATGGTAGATGTCTCTAGGCTAGGAGTTGTCCGTTGTATTGTGTCACACCCCTAGAACAGTCGTGAGATTATTTTGGATGAGGATGATGTAATAGATATCTCTAGGCTGGGAGTTGTCTGTTGTATGATGTCTCAACCCAAGAATAGTGATGACTAGCGGCGCACCAATATCTTCATTACTTACACCTGTCATCAGGGTAAGAATTGCCGTGTTGTCATTGATAGCGGTAGTTGCATGAATGTCGTGTCACAAAATGCTATAACGAGAATGGGGCTCAAACCAAAAGTACATCCGAAGCCTTACAAGGTTGTGCCTGGGTTGACCAATCTACAATTCCCGTCACCTTAAGGTGTTTAGTCCCCTTGCATTTTGCAGGATATGAGGATAGGGTGTGGTGTGATGTCTTAGAGATGGCCGTTGCTCATATAATCCTTGGTAGACCTTGGATATAGGACTGTAATATCACCAATTTTGGGAGGGCTAATACTTATGTCTTTGAGTTTAATGAAAAGAAAATCAAGTAGTTTCCTAGTCCTCCAAAGGAGATAAAAGACCCAGAACATAAAGGGAGTACATCCAAGAATGCCCTTTCGAAAACACTCAACATAATGAATTCAAAACAGTTCGAAAAAGAGTGTAAGGACACCGGAGTAATTTATGCTTTAGTAGCCACACAAGTTAACAAAGAACTACCCAACCCATTTATTGAGGCTCCTAAAGTACAACCCCTGCTAAAAGAGTTTGAGCAGTTGTTTCCTGAGGAAATACCTGAACTACCACCTATGCGTAACATTCAACATGTTATCGATTTGGTTCAAGGGTCTTCACTGCCAAACTTACCCCATTATAGGATGAATCCCAAGGACATGCTGAACTTAAATGACAAGTCAATGAGCTACTTGAGAAAGGATTCATTAGAGAGAGTATTAGCCCTTGTGGAGTACCTGCTCTACTTACGCCCAAGAAAGATGGAACTTGGCGTATGTGTGTTGACAACAGAGCCATCAACAAAATCACCGTTAAGTATAGGTTTCCTATACTTAGACTTGATGATATGCTAGACATGATGGCTGGAGCGAAAATCTTTTCCAAGATCGACCTTAAGAGTGGGTATCACCAAATTCGGGTTAAACTTGGTGATGAGTGGAAGACTGCCTTCAAAACAAAGGACGGTCTATATGAATGGCTTGTCATGCCTTTTGGTATGACCAATGCACCTAATACATTTAGGAGAATTATGAATCAGGTGCTACGGCCATGCAATGGCAAGTTCTTAGTGGTTTACTTTGATGACATCCTCATCTTCAGTAAAACACAAACCACTCACCTAGATTACTTACGTTTAGTCTTTCAAACACTTCTGAATGAAAAACTTTATGTAAATTTAAAGAAGTGTACCTTTATGAGTGATCAAGTCATTTTCTTAGAATTTATTGTTTCAGTACAAGGAGTATCTGCTGATCTTGAGAAAATAAAAGCAATTGTTGAGTGGCCTGAACCGACTAACATCCATGAAGTGCGAAGCTATCATGGCTTGGCAACCTTTTATAGGCGGTTCATCAAACGGTTTAGTTCCATCATGGCTCCCATCACTGATTGCATTAAAAAAGGGGAGTTCCAGTGGGCTAAAGGAGCTGCTAAGTTTTTTGTAGAAATCAAAGAGTTGATGACTGAATCACCTGTTTTAGGTCTCCTTGATTTCTCCAAAGTCTTTGAAGTGTAATGTGATGCCTCTGGCATTGGGATTGGTGGCGTCCTTGTTCAAGAAGGTTATCCTGTTGCTTATTTCAATGAGAAGCTTAATGAAGCCAAGCAATGGTATTCCACCTATGATAAATAATTCTACGCGGTTGTTTTAGCTTTGCGCTACTAGCGACACTATCTCTTACCGCAAGGATTCGTTTTATATTCAGACCACCAGACATTGAAATATTTGAGTTCTCAGACCAAGTTGAACCCTAAACATGCCAAGTGGGCTGAATTCTTACAGGAGTACACATTGGTGCTCAAACATAAACCTGATGTTGATAACACTGCTACTGATACTTTATGTCGGGTTCACATGCCCATCCTTCCACAGAATGTCAAAAATCAGGTTAAGGCATTGCTCCAAACCATGAGTATTGAGGTTGTAGGATCTGAGCAAATCAAGGAATAGTATCCTACATGCCTAGATTTTAGTGAGCCTTACACCTCTTTGAGCGAAGGCCCATCTACAAATCGCTCAGATTACCTTCTTAGAGATGGATTCCTTTTTAAAGGAACTCGGTTATGTATTCCCTAGACTTCATTAAGAGATTTTCTAATCTGGGAATTACATGCTGGTGGGGTAGCCGGTCATTTCGGTCGAGATAAAACCATTGCCCTCTTTGGGGACCAATTTTATTGGCCTAACTTGAAGAGGGATGTAACTCGAATTATTAGCCAGTGTCGAACATGTCAAACTGCTAAACAATAGAAATAAAATACTGGCCTGTATACTCCTCTTCTTGTTCCTCATACTCCATGGCAGGATTTGAGTATGGACTTTGTGCTAGGATTACCGAGGACTTCGGGAGGTCATGATTCTGTTTTTATGGTAGTAGACCGCTTCTCGAAGATGGCCCATTTTATCCCATGCTCAAAGACTTTTGATGCCTCCGTTGTGGCTAAAGTCTTCTTTAGTGAGGTCATCAAGTATCATGGTTTACCTAAGACACTAGTGTCAGATAGGGATGTCAAGTTCACTAGTCATTTTTGACGAATTCTGTGGCACATGTTGGGTACTAAACTCTATTTTTTGTCAGCTTTCCACCCTCAAATCGATGGTCAAACTGAAGTCATAAATAGGAGTTTAGGAAATCTGTTACGTTGTCTGATGGGTGAACACCTTACTAGTTGGGACCGTGTCCTTACCCAAGCCGAGTTTGCGTACAACCTTTCCAAAAATAGAACCACTGGTCTGTCCCCCTTTGAGGTTTGTCTAGGTCATCAGCCCAGGACCCCCATGGACCTTGTCCCTGTTGTGTCTAGTTCTAGGACATCCTAGTCAACCGAGTCTTTTGTGCAGCACATACATGACTTGCATGCAGAGATTAGACGCAGGATAACTCTAAGTAATGAACAATATAAATCCACGGCAGATGTGCATCGACGACTGCAAGAGTTTCAAGATAGTAAAATGGTAATGGTCCGAATTAAACCCAGCGTTTTGTCAAAGGAATGTCAAGCAAGTTACATGCTTGCAGTGCAGAATCTTTCAAAATTCTTAAGCGAGTGGGAGAGAATGCTTATGTGCTAGAGCTACTTCCGGACATGGGAATCAGCAACATTTTCAATGTTGAGGATTTGGTTTCCTATCATGACCCTGCTACTGTCCTTTCAGTTTATCCTGATAGCCTTGAGGCTTTTTCTTTCATTGCTGATACTTCTGCATCCGACCTTATTACCGATTCTACTACCTCTACCCCTCCTATACCCCATTTTGAGCAGCGAGTTGAGGAGATTGAGGAGATTATTGATGAGCAAGTCATAGCTACACACACTGGCGGTTCTCGAGAGTTTTTTGTTCGATGGCGTATACGACTAGATATTGATTGTACGTGGATTTCTATGGAGGAGCTATAACGATTCGACCTGGATATGCTTGAGCATTATATCAATGCCTCATCTGAGGTGACATTTTCCAGACCGGGACGAGTTGATGATGACATCTTGGTGGATTGACCATTTTGAGTGTACCAGCGGCGGATGTACCAGCGGCGGAGACAGAGACGTCAGCCTTCCCCTCCTCTCTTGTGGGTTGACGACGAATTCCGAGGATATCACTAGCGGCGATGAGTTCCTAGCTAGGCGTAGCAGTTTGTGGATCATGCAAGTTTATTCACCGGAGGTGAATTCTTCCCAGCCGGGGAGAATTGTTGAGGACATTCACACCTAGTAGAATAGTATTAGGACTCTTTTTTATTTCAGTAGTCCATTAGTATTAGGACTTTTATTTGTTTATTCTATTTATGTTAATGTGGACGCCACACTCTCTTAGACGTGGGTTAGTTTCTTTTATTTAGAAGTGTGGACCCCACCCCCTAGATGTGATCCACGACTATTAGTTGAGTTGTTTTAGGACTTTATTTTTATTGGGATTTTAGAATCATAATGTTATTAGGATTGTAAGCCTTATATAGACTCTTTTTTAATTAATGAAATTTAGATTATGATTGATTACAGAAAAAAAAAAAGAAAGCAGAAAATTGCTCTCGGCTCTCTCTCTTTCTCGTCTCTTTCTCTTCTCTCTCTTTGCAAGTACTGCAGCCATCCCTCTCGGCTATTCTCTTTCTCACTTCAGGTACGCTTCTCCTTCCCCCCTTGCTGATCTGTCCACAGATCACTTCCCCCTTCTTTCTTTCTTATCTTCCTATCCCTCTCTCTGTCTTGTTACAAAATTCCTTGTCACTGTTTGCACTGTTTTCGACAGTACCCCTTGTACTCTTCTCTTTTGTGCTGTGTTTTATTTTCTAGTTTTTGAGAACTAACCCAAGACCCCCCTGCTACAACATTTGCAGCTCATAATCCCCTAATTTTTTATTCGTATCCTTTATGTTATCCTTCTATTAAGCATATCATAGTGATAACCTGCTGTTAGGTTATTTATTTTTTGTTTTAATACGTCATGTTGAACTGTAACTCTAATCTATATAATTTCTGCCATAGTGAATTCCAAGTTAGTGCTTACTAATGTGGATAGTCACTTTGATGGCATCGTTACAGCTAAGCCTTCGTATTTAGCATGTTATTGTTAGAATTTCATCTCTTTAATTATTGGAAAGTTGTTGTTTTTACATGTTCATAAGTTTATCTAGTCATTAGGCATTTAATCTTGTTAGTTTTAGGAGTTTTGAAATCTTTTGCACATTATTACTTCTTAACCTATGGTTTATTATGAACATGACATGAAACCTAATTAATAATTGCTTAGTTGATCATGTTACTTGGCTTTATACTATTCTTTATTTGTGGTTCTCATGATACTAATCTCGTAAGCATGTCATGTGAGTTGCTGCCCATAACAGTCCCTACCCATTAGTTAGTTATTTGATAAACCTTTGTGTTAGTTCGTCGCGTTAGAGTCGGTTAAACTAGAGACCCTAGGTTAGCCTACATCAGTTTCAGTTTTGTGACAATGAAATTTCAACTTAGACCTTATCACTCTTTTGACCATAACATTCCTTGGTTAACTCAGATTCTATTGTTCTTGCTTCAGGTGTAACTACATTACTTTCAAATGACACCAAATAATGTGTGTGTGTGTGTGTGTGTGTGTGTGTGTGTGTGTGTGTTGTGCTGCCATTTCTTGGTTTATAACAGTTGATACTTTGCATAGTTGTCAAGGCATCACTTAGTCGTCTGGGCAATTCTTGAACACCTAGGTCACTAGTCGTCATATTGTTCAAGGCATCTAGACAGATACTAAGGGGAAAAATAAAGTAAAAAATGAGGAATAGGTAAATGGACAAGCACTTGAACTGGGTTTCGATCGAAACCTGTCTGTTTCAATTGGTTTCAACATTAAAAGTGTAGAATAGATAAAGAACCAGTATCCGAGAAAGACACTTATTAGGCAGCACTTATGTATGACTAATGTCATTTAAATAAATGTTTATTAACTTTTATGTAAGATTTACTTAAGATATTATTCATAAAAAAAGCAAACACCTCCTATTTGAATCCATTAAAAATAATTTAAAATTCAAATTCCAACAGGATAAGAAGTCAATTCTCCAATTCATTTTTTGGGGGGGGGGGGAAATATCTTAAATGATATTAGTCATAAATAAGTGCTGCCTATTTAACTCTGAACACAATCTCAAATTCCATCGTACACTAGCAAACTAGGGTCAAACCACATAATTCCATTTTGGATTTTCTCTTTCCCCTCCCCCCTCCCTAAACTAGCTGGGGGAATTAATGTAAAGTGATCAAAATAGGCTACACAAACAAAATCGGGACCAAAAAACTACTTCTAGGCCTCAAAACCTAGGTTTCGAATTGACCCTAGAAAAATCCCATGTTTCGACTGAAATCAGGTTGAAACTTGAACCAACTCGGTTTCGAGGCTGGTCAAAACCGGCCTCTAAACCGAGACCTTGAACCTTGGTTGCAATGATACTGCCATCAAAGAGAGAGAAAAAAAATCAGTTTACATATATAGCCCCCCCAAAAATCACATTTTCAAGGAAAGAAAAATATCATGTTTTACATCTAAAACTTCTTTGGTATATGCATGCCTTAGTCACCTAGTTGTTGCCTAGGCACTAACCGCATTGTTGCCCTGGTGCCATGACAACTGTGGTACTTTGATCTCTCTCTCTCTCTCTCTCAATTTATCAAAGAAGAATTGATCCCTGTCTGAAAGTTTTGTTCAAATTGGTTCTTTGATCTTTCACCTTGATCATATTTTTGACAAATCTGTTCTTTTACTTAATTTATCTCTCTCTTGAGCTATCTCGATACCTCCTTAACTGTGATTCAAATGCAGCTATTTGCAGGAAATGATTGCGATGAGTTTAGCAAGATTTTTAAAGGGGAACTTACTCCGAAGATACTAATAACTACTTGTCGTTTCAATTCTACTGTACGTCCTTGAACCTTATTCATTTTCTACTATAAGACATTATTGCACATTGCATTAAAGCTACTACATCTCCAGCTTCTGCCATGTCAACATTGTTTCTTATATTTTTATGGGAATTTTTTTTATGAGTATTTATTTATTTATTTATTTATTTGGTAATGTTGTCATTGGCTGTATATTTTGCGTCATTACAGAAAGGACCTGCATTCATATCAGAACTGCTCTCAGTAATCCCAAATGCACACTACTATAAAAGAGGAACATATGACTTGAAAAAGGTTTTGTCTCATTTGTAGGGAATTGCTGCATTGTTGCTTAATAGCTTATATATTATAACCTGTAAGATGTGAATTTTATTCTTCTTTTGTAGATTGTGGAATATGCAAAGAACGAAGACTTCACTTCTCTTATAGTTGTCCATACTAATCGTAGGGAGCCAGGTAAATGTGAATCCACTTTGAAGTTTTTTGTTGACTTGTAATTCATGTTATATTTTAACTGCCATATCCCTCTAGATCAATTCTGATGATGTTGGTTTATCCTGTGACAGAAAACTTCCATCAGAGATTCATGTTTTATATGTTTTTATATATTAATGGTGTTCTTCATATTTTTTTGTTGGTTTGTTCCATAGATGCTCTTTTTATTATTGGCTTGCCTGATGGACCAACTGCTCATTTTAAGCTCTCCAAACTAGTTTTACGGAAGGATATTAAGGTATACAAATATCGGCCTTTGTTGCTGTAGTCATATTTCTTCTCTTTACTGATCAAGCTACCTCATGTACAACATGTTTTACTTTGGAGAAGTTTTTATTTTGTTTTCCCATCGAGTATTCATGATATGTCATAGAGTCAGCATGGAGCTAGGGTGAGTAGCAAACAGAATTTAATGAATTAATAAGGGAAATGTAGAAGAGGAAAAAGAGAAAAATGGGTTTGGAGCAAATAGAAAGTAGGACCACTTTTTTTGCCTTAAATTCTTAAGGAGGGGGCTATGGGGATTTCAATATCAATTGAAATACATATCAAGGGTATGTTTTGTTATTGTATGGGATGGAACGTTATCGTATGGACCCCCCCCCCCCCCGGCGGCGCCACGGGGGGATGTATGCTTGGACTTTTAGGCATTCCAAAGGTGGATAGGTTCTGTTTGGCCAAGTAGATTACGAGTATCGGTTTGTTAGTATTTTATCTTGTGGAATTGTGTGGTTGATAGAATTGATTCTATAGATATATCCCCCTTACACATCTTGCAGAACCATGGCAATCCAACGACTCACAAGCCTGAGTTAGTATTGACACACTTCACAACACGTCTGGGTCATCGTATTGGGAGGTGTGAATCTGAATCTTATATCTGTGATTGGATCGAATTTGCTGATACTATTTGAAGCTCTTCTTTTATGTCCTCAATTTTCATTATTTGTTGTTTTCTTTTTACTAATAATATGTTTGTATTTTTTACCCCTTTTTGGTCAGGGTTTCTATACCTGAGTACTCTTAGAGAGTTTTCTCCACAGGCATCTTTTCCACCATTGTTTATTTTTTGTTAGATCCCCGTTCTTGAAGGAAAAGATGTGTATGAAATCTTCAACTGATAAATAATAGAAGTAATTATTATACATTATGCACTTCTATGCTTTACAGTCTGCTTTTCAAACTTGTATTGTCATTCGTCTCCTGAATATACCCTCAGCGCATTTCTTGTAGTTTGAATGCTTCACATGCCACGGAGAAGAATCCCCTTTTACTGTGGTTCTAAACTTTATAGATGTTTCCATTGTTACTGGCAGATCAGTAGTTTCTGGTAACTGTGGCAACCCTCGCTTTGTGGTGTCGTTGGGGACTTGGAATCTCTGATTTATCTAGTCATTGGAGCATGGAGACATGGTATGCTTGAAAGAAGTCTTGAGGGAAGGATCTGTTGGATCTCTGAGAGATGTTGTGACAGGTAGCGTTTGGGGGTTTGTCAAGGTGAGGGTCTTGGTTTAGTTTACAAAGATGGAGGAGAGAGCATGAGTGGGGGAAATCGATAGCTTTGGCTTTATTTTGATATGATGGAGGTAGGTGGGGACTAGCATTTTGGATCGCAATTGTGTATGTGAGAGAGATGGTTGGCATACAAAATGTATTCAGACTTATATACTATGCCATATAAAGTATACTTATGCTTCACATCTAATGAGCAAGATATGTTGCATCTTTAAAAGATGGTGGATAAGGCACCTGCTAAGAATGATATCCCTTTTCATTTTTTTCCCTTTCTGCTTTAAAAAACTGGGTGTTTACTATAATTTTTTGTTGGATGTTTTTCATAAAATTAGGCTGATACAATCACTCTTCCCTTATGATCCAAATTTCCGCGGGAGGCGAGTTGTGACCTTCCACAATCAGCGTGACTTTATATTCTTCCGTCACCATAGGTGTGTATTTGTATAAATTATGAATTTGTGCTGAATGTTGTATTCTTAAATAAAGGACTTGATCTTTTAGTATCTTGACACTGTAATTTGACTTTATCTTTTAGTAGCTTAACACTCTAATATATAATCTTTCTTTATTGCACATTAGGTATATTTTTGAATCCAAGGAAAGCAAGCTGAGCGATTCAAAAAGTAAAAAGACCAAGGACGACAAGGGTGACAAAATCTCTGGAGAAAGAGTAGTTGCACGCCTTCAGGTTTCACTCCGACCTGTCTATTCAGTTTGCAGATCTTGGGAGATTTTAATTACAATTAGTATCAGTTGATAATAGTTACTCTACTTTAGGTTTGTGGTGGGAGATGCCATGAAACTTTGATTCATTCCCTTGTTAAGATTGTTGAATCTACCAGAATGCATGCCTGAGAATCATATCTATACTTTCATCCAATGGTGCTTGATTCTCTCCTAAAACATACAGGAGTGTGGTCCACGTTTCACGTTAAAGTTGAAAAGTCTGCAGCATGGAACTTTTGATACCAAAGGTGGGGAATATGAGTGGGTTCACAAGGTAATTACTAATCTCTTGCTCAAATTTGTTGGGCATATAGTAGTTTTGTGTCGATAGTACATTAAGATATTGTTTTTTCCTGGTTTTCCATAATTTTTTTTTCATGTTTTTTAATTTGTCAATTCTAGGCAGAGATGGACACAAGCCGCAGGAGGTTTTTCTTATGAGTTTCTTGGGCATGTTTTTTCGAGCTGTTTCGTCGCGGGAACGAAAACATATTTTTGCAGTTTAAGAGAGATTTGGTGCACTCCTGATGACCTGAACAAGAATTAAGGAGCGACATAAATTCTATCCTTTAAATTAGCTATTGTTCTATATCATTGCTATTTATTGTAGGCCAATTTTGTATCCGCTCTGAAGGTTCTGTTCTAATGTGCAATCCAAGTCCAATAGAAGAAAGTGCAATTTTTTAGTTTTCTTTTTTTGGGGGTTAAACCTATAATGTAAGTCTATATTTCTTTTGATACCCGAGAGGCCTAGATGTTATTAGGAAAGACAACAGGGTGCTGCAGATCTTTCTCAAGATGTTAAGACAAATTAAGACAGAGACTCCAAAAGCAGCCCTTCTTTCCAGCAACCTTTGTGGGGAATGTACGATGAGGTGAGTGCAATCCATGCCTATAAAGATCCAACCGAATTTTCAATAGTAACTTGATCAATGCATTTCTTCCCCCATCTTCCCCTGACAATATGCTGACTATCCTTGAACATAGAGTACCGATGGTAGTGACTGCCATGTAGCAGTAAGACCGTGCCCGTTCATAGTCCGTTGGGACATGTGCTGATGCACTATGAGTGATCATGATCCTCACTGTCAGGCAGCAATCATTACAGAAGATTTTTTTCCTACAATTTGTGGTAATTTTTTTGAAATTCAAAAGACTGCCAATATATGAATTTGTTCCTCCTCTCTTCTTGAGTCGCATGGAGGTATTCTGGGTTTTTGTAAAACTTTTAGGCATGATTAAAACAGGATGCATTGGATAAGCATGGAAGACCGAGGGATCTGCCCAAGATGATTTATCAATTGAAAGCTGAATGCAAATGTAATCAAATATAGCTATTTATGCTCAGGTGAGTTGAAAAGGAAATGCAAATATTTTGATACAAAGTATAATTTATTTCTCAAATGAAATTATTTTGGGTGTTTGGTTGATCAGGAAATAAGTTTGCATGTGAAATAAAATTGGCTTGCACTTAATGTTTCCTCACCAAAAACACCCGTAAATAAAAAACTGATGGAAACTCTCGACCTTGCAATACTCTTTTCCTGGAGAAGCTTGGAAGCTAGGCAACTCTGCTCTATGAGCAAATACCTGCAGGTTCGATTATCATTTTCATTTTGATCAATTTCAATCTAAATGGGTTAAGAGTAAATGGGAATGGGTCGGTACAAGTTAATATAATGGGTAGATTATAATTTTTTTTTTTTGGACATGGGGAGAAGGATTTATATGCTGTCGAGGCATACTGGGATCATACACTCTCAATGAAAGGAGAGGGTAGGGAGCATGTTACGACTTCAGAAGCTGAGGTGGTAGATCATTCTGGAGAGTAACAAAGAAAGTCTATGTGGAGAACGCATGAGAAGGAAGCCAAAACAGTTAAAGAATTACATTTGTTAGGTAGAACCCAAAGATTCTATAACAGAATTGTAGGTAGGAAAATGTTATAAAAGGAAGCTGAGTGGTAATGGAGAGGATATCGTGTAACAATGTTCTTCTTCTAATCTCCAAGAGGTATCTACCCTCGAAGTAGATTGTATCAAACAGTTCTTGATTCTAATCCATAGACTTTCCAGTATTCTGAGAGCTTGACTGTAACATTTTGGTGCTTTCATTGATCATGGCCGACGGTACCAGATTACGTATGTTAGATGACTCCATTAAGGTTCTTGGTGAGTCCTCTGCAGCGCAAACCCAAAGATTGGATGCGTTTCAAGCTACTTTGGCCGAAAGACAAAATATTTTATCTAAATTGATCTTGCGTCTTACAACAATGGAAGGTCGCCTTGAGCAGGCTTTACCCGTGGGGCAATTGTCTTAGGTGAATGTGTTCAGCCAACCCTCAGTTGCACTATTTCAAGATTCAGGGTGTAGAACACACAATGACGTTCCATTCAACTCGACTGTCCATGGTTTGATGGCAATGATCCTCTTGGATGGGTCTTTAAAATAGAACGTTTCTTTGCATATCATAATACCAGTGATGATCAACATCTTATGATTTCTTCATTTCACATGGATGGATGGAAAGGCACTTCAATGGTTTCAGTGGATGCACCGAAACAGGGAGTTTGCAACATGGACTGCATTTACTCAGGCTCTCGAAATTCGTTTTGGGCCATCGGAATTTGATGATCACCAATGTGCATCTCCGGATTATGGTATGATATTCGCAGTGAGGTCTTGGCATTTTGGCCATCGACGGTGTCTCAAACTGTGGCTTTAGCACGTTTACAAGAAGCCAAGATTCTGGAATGAAGACGATATGCTACAAGATTTACTAATACTACTAATTCTTGACCAAGTGAAGCTATTATACCCAAAGCACCTCTGCAACCACTTCCTCCGGCTATATCTTTGGCTCCTCAGTGCATTCCAATTAAACGCTTAAGCTTTGCTGAAATGCAACAACGCCGGGATCGGGATTGGGATCGTGGCTTTTGTTATAACTGTTGGCCTGTTGTCATTTTTGGCAACCTGGATGATATGGCAGCATAGATGAACATATAATCAGAGAAACTCTAGAGAGAGAGTGGTGATGTGGCAATCATAGAAGGAAGAGAGAGAAGCTGAAGAGAGAAAAGTAGAGAGAGAAAGAGGAGAGAGATTATGGGTGGGATCCATTGATGAGGTGGCATGCTACATGGCAGCCAGGCCACATGGCACCTGGACACAACAGCAGCCGAGGCCACAGCCATGTCACAGTGGCACAGCAGCAGCCAGGCTGCCACAAGGATCAAGCCATGCCACACCCCAAGCAGGTGCGCAAGCATGCCATGGGCAGCCACAGCAAGCCGCAGGCCTCACAGCCGCAAGCAAGCAGCAGGCCTGCGCACATATCCTGGCCCTCGCGCAAGCACTGGTGAGTGCACGCAAGGTGCTCGATCAATTGTCAAGGGTATTTCGGTCCAGCTAAAATGAAAGGATTCAAAATCAACGGCTCAATTTAAATATCATCAAGAAATTTCGCATCCGATGGCTTCAAAAATTGCTGGCTACAGTGTTGTGCGGCTGTAGTGTCTGGCTACTCCCGCGCGTTTCGTGATTGGTTGGTGGTCGTTTATTATCGTGTTTCGCGATGCATGGAGTGGAGCCGTTATTCGGTGAGGCACATTTTCGGTACGACGGTTGCAAAATCCAGATCCAACGGCCATGAGTGATCCCGATCGCCGCTTGACGCGATCTTCCATATCCGATGGCCAGAACTAAATCCCGCTCTTTCTATTTGATCTGACGGCCTCTATTGAAGATTCTCCCTGCAACGAATGGGAACTCGACAACGCCGCCTGTAGTGTCAGCGAGCATTGTTTTCGGTGTGTCGCGGGTGCACACTAATGCTTGAGAAGATCCTAATCTAATGGCTTTGATTCAAACCGATATCATATGATGCTATACAACAGATCCGACGGCTCACAGGTGATTCCTCCATTTTCAAACGATCCAGCGGTCAAGTTTGAAGATGCCGAATTCCACCAATGGGAACACGACAACGCAGAGGCAACGGTGCTCCAGTGTAGCGCAGGTGCACAAAATGCTCTACAAAGATTCCTTTTAGAATTATCTCACTGGCCGATCTTCATCTGATGATATCTCACTCGTTAGAAGTCCAAATCGAACGATTCGATTGCTCTGTTCTCCATTTTGAATGCTCTACCACCTGAGAATGATTTGGGGACGAAGAACAGAGGAGAGGCTAGGGTTTTTGGTGGAAAACTGTAAGACCCACACTCCATGATCCCGATCTAAACCTTGATTTCATGTCGTAACAGGTCTTCCGATCATCACCGGGCCAGACGGGACGAGCGGATGACAATCAGGTACGAAATCGGACCAAACAGACCAACTTAAGTATGAATTTCATTCATACCGGTCGATGGTACCGGTCTATGGTACCGGTCGACCGATATGGTCTGCGCAGCAGACTACCAAGATCCGGAATTGGATCTCTATGGGTCCCACTTTCCTAATTTCGAATCCTAGGACTTTCCTAATCCTAAGAGGTTTCCTAAACCTAATTTCTAGCCTATTTAAACCCCTTTAAACCTCCTAGAATCCCTTCCATTGATCCTCACAAACCCTAGAGAGGAGAAGGAGATTGGAGAAGGAGAAGGAGCTAGGAAGAAGAAGAAGAGCTGTCGTTGCCGTTTGACGACGCACACCTTACGTCGATCGATGGTAAGTGTTTAAACCCTTCCTCTCACATTATGACTTAGGATGGTTGGGTTGCTTGGATCAATACCATGCAAAGCAGGTATTGACCTAAACCCTACTTTGCCGTTAAACCCTAATTTAGTCGTTAAACCCTAGATTCGAGTTCTAGGATGAATATCATCAAAACTAGACTTGAATGGAGTTGGAAACAACTTTAACTCAAAGCTTAGACTTAGAATGTGTAGGAGAAACCCTAGAATCAATAGAGAGTGATCGATGACAGTCGAAAAACCAAGTGTATGGTCTTCCGGAGACATACCGGTCGCACCCCATGCGACCGGTACCGCGACCGGTACATCTCGGGGAGTGGCCTGTGGGGACCGGCTGACCATACCGGTCGCAGGTTTCCCCATAGTGCTGCGACCTGTACTGTGATCGGTCAGCTCTGTGAGTGTATTTTTGTAACCTCGTTGGTTTTTCGACCAACGTAAACCTATTCTAATTAAACCCTAATATTGTATAGGACTTTGTGATAGCACGTTTGGATCTTGCGACGTAGAGCAAGCTATCAAACGAGCATCAGGTAAGGGAATCAGACCTAAACCCTAATAATTAACGGACAGTAAACCGTTGCTAATAATCCTGAATCTTTGGTATGATGTTTGTGTATTCTCACATGTCATCTGTTATTTCCAATTATTATATTTGTTCATGCATATTCCATATGTTAGGATGTGATTGTTAGGCATGTGATTGTTTTCTTTAGTGTGTGGAATGAGAAGGGCCTGGGGCCTGGGATCATTCCTCATACTAGCACCTTTTCGTAGTTCTATCTTAGCATGTTTGGTGCGGGTAGGGCATCAGGGGGAGGTCATGGCACTGTGGTCTCCGGCCTGGCCACCACGCTCTAGCTCTATCTCTATGCCGTAGGGAGTTATGTTGGGATAGAGTCTACTTGCGTATTGTTCTGTCTTAGTATGCTTGGTGCGGGTAGGGCATCAGGGGGAGGTCGTGGCACTATGGTCTCTGGCCTGGCCACCACGCTCTAGCTCTATCTCTATGCCATAGGGAGCTGTACTGGGATAGAGCCTACAGTGATGACATATAGGATTGGTTAGTTGCGAGCCCAGTTTGCAAGCCCTAACCAGTAGGGGCTTATGTATTGGTATGGATAGAGAATCAGGGGAGGTAGTAGATGCCTTAACTTTATCTCTATTCCATGATGAGTGCATGTGGGTCGGCAGCGGTGTGATCTACTGTGCGATGCTACACACTCGTTTATAGAGGTGCGGTGGCCGCCAACCCTTTCTATACCACATTGCAAACTTAAACCAGACTACAACATAAAATGATTGTTACTCATGCATATAATATTGATACACTGTCTGATTGTCTTACTGAGCTAAGTTGTGAGCTCACCCTTGTGTATACACCATTTTTAGATGTTGATGCAGGTTACACGGTGGATGACTACATGAACTCTTCGGTGTATGGAGGTGTTGCTGCTCTGGATGTGCAAGCAGGAGAGGACGAGCATGACGCTTCATGCGAGTGCCCTTTCTGCGTGTACCTTTAGGGTTTTACTTTATTTATTTCAGTTATTTTTCTGTTGGGATACAGTTGATGTAAAAATATTTATTTAAGTTTTGGTCATCGAATAATTGGATATTTTATTAAATTTATCAATAGATTACTCAGTTCATTTATTTAAAGACTTCCGCTGTATTTATTATATTCTGATTGTGGTTATGTGCAATGGTTTGTACGAGTGGACACGATCTTATTGAGATCCTGGTGTGAACCGTTGGTTTAGTGACAGTTCACTAACACCATTCTGGTTGGTTCAGAATTGGGGTGTGACAAAAACTCTCTTTGGAAGGTTTTGGTGGGGTTTTGTTGATTATCTCTCTTTCACCAACCTTCTAGGTTTATGTTAGGGTTCCATTGAAGAATATTGAAGAGCCATAATGGTAATGAGTCATTAATGGAGCTTATGTGAGCAAAGAAGAGAGAAGAAGCCACGAGTGTTGAAGAAATAGCTCTCCTTGTTGTTGGTGGTATGATTTTCATGTTCTAATCTCTTTATCAACCATCAATAATACTGTAGAGGCTTTGTTATAATGCATTGATGCTTCATTGATGTTTAATGAAGAACTTGGAGTTGTTGGGTAGCAATGGAGATTGTTTGAACCTGAAAAAACCTCAAGGAAGGGGTTAATGGTGCTTTTAATGCATTGACAAAGAAGAGGGGAAGAAGACCGAAAACCAGTGGGGTTGTGTGCGGAAATGGCTTCTTGGAAGGGTTAGTGGGTTTGTAGTGATTCCATCTCTTTCACCAACCTTCCATGTATGTGTTAGGGTTTTAGTGAAGAGTATTGATGAGCCATTAATGGTGAAGAATTGAAACAGAAATCGTGGAGAAGATAGAACGTTTTTCTAATGTTCTTGGTTGCTTGTGAGAAAGTGGGGAAATGTTTTTGGGCAATGGTTTGCATGAAGAACTGAGTTCTTTCAATATTGGGGGTTATTGGAGATTACAGTGATGTGTTGAAAGTATTGAATGGTGTGTTGATGTTGTGAAGAAGAGTGAAAAGGAAAGTGTGATGTATGCAATGAATTGAAAACTCCAGTGGACCTGAGGACTATGCCAGGCTTCACAGAGACATCTCAGAGTCCTCCCAGAGTACCAGAAAATGCCAGACAAGGGTTGTAAGATTCCTAACCCTGTATGTGTTGCATTGTTTAATTTCTGCACTCAATGTATGCTAGTTTAGGTGGAGAATGAACATACCTAACTAGTCTGTGCTAGAACTGTAAGGGCATTGATATAAGCCCAAAAATCATATTGCTTGCTTCCCGTGGGTGCGGGTTAAGCGTAGTGTGTGTAGCTTGTGCTGAACACTGGTACTAGATACCTGAATTGTAGGCACATTGTGCCCTCCTAGTTTTATGCTGGGTAAACTGGGTGTATGTACTCCCTGCTGTGTAGACAGCTAAAAGAAGCGTATTGAGTATATACGAAGCCAGTAGGGCATTACTCCGTGGACTAGCCATCATACATCGTATTGGTGAACCACATATATCTCTGTGCTGTAGATGCTTTGTAATTGTATTTATCTGTATATTATGAAGTGCGTGGAATGGTCTACAAGATGGGTGTGCACAACATGGTAGACCTGACCACTCTGTGGTAGCGAGGTGATTGTGCATACGACTGTGTGTATGGTAGTGCTTCAGTAAATATGTGGTTGTGGTCAGTGAGTGAAGCATCAGTTCAAGGCAGTGTCTGTCTTCAAAGGATTATTTAGAATAATTTTTGTAGACACTGATTCACCCCCTCTCTTAGTATCAACCTGTGTTCAACAATAACTGTGATGATAAATTCTCGCTAGGACATCTTTCGGCAATTCTTTCTGCTGAATTTGGAATTGTTGACTTAGTGGAGTTACCTAAACAACAATTAATTTCGTATGATAAAAGCTCTGCTGATCACAGTGAACATTCTGAGATATCTTATAATGCGTTAGCAGGTCTGACCGGAAAGAAATCCTCTCCCGCGGAAGGAGGTTCCTGCCGCTGATCCAAGGGCTGGGGATCAGTCGGCCCGCCTACCAATACATGGGGAGGTGGGCCGGCTGAAATCCCGCCCTTGGCAGGCGGCAGGTGGGCGGGAGAGGATTTTTTTGCGGTCCGACCTCACCGTATATGCTTTGGCTTTAGGGAACAAATTTTGGTTCCAATGTGCGAATCTTGGTTGATGGAGGGATCACATACAACTTCATCTAGTCAAGTGTTGCAAACCATCTCGGTCTTAATGTGGATCCTTCATCTCAAATTTCTGTTTTGGTGGGAAATGGGGAGCTGGGTATATCAAATAATAGCGAGTACTCATTCAAGGCTACTGTGTTGAAGTTGATGTATTTCTGCTACCAATTCATGGTGCAGAATTGGTACTGGGTGTCCTTTGATTACGACAATTGGGCCCGGTGGTGTTTGACTACAATGATTTAACTTTGCAATTCTACCGTAATGATGAACAGATCCTGTTTCGAAGAATAGCTTCTCTGGTTCCCACACCAGTGGGTTTTCAGACTCTTCGATGTCTTACAGAGACCAATTCCATTGCAATTTTTCTTCCAACTAGAGGTACAACCCACGACCCTACATGTCCTTGATGATTCTAAGCCCAATAGTGATTGTACAGAGCTTTCTCAGCTCTTGGCCAAATTTCATGAAGTTTTCGCAACTCCAAAAAAAAAAAAAAAAAAAGAGAAAAAAAAGAAAGAATGTTTGGTTAATGAAATGCTGCAAACTGGGATTATTTAGCCGAGCACTACCCCCTTTTCTTCCCCTGTCCTCTTGGTAAAAAAAAAAAAAAAAATGGTACTAGGCAGTTTTATGTGGACTATCGCACACTGAATGCAATCACAATTTGTGATCGTTTTCCCATACCGACAATGGATGAATTGTTCGACAAACTACATGGTGCTCAATTTTTCTCTAAGTTAGACTTACGAGCCGGATATCACCAGATTGTGTTGTTGCGAATGACATACCAAAAACTGCGTTTCATACTCCACTGTGATGATGATGGTGGGAAATTGATTCCCTTTTATAGAAAATGATCTTCGTTTTCAATGTTAATTTTTATGTTCTCTAATCTCAACAATACAATGGAGATCGGAAGGTTTTCGCTTTAAGATCTCATCCACTCATGTCTGTGGAGGGTAAAATCTAGAGTTGCCACCTAGGTAACTGTGGAGGGTAAAATCTAGAGTCGCCACCTAGGTAAAGTCTAAGATCTAAAAGAATTGTTTTTCACATGGAGAAACACTAATGACTCATTTACTCAATGGATTTGGTCTACTAATCTCACCAAAGATGGGTAATCGCCAATTTACGAGTTGAGAAAGTGTTAGACACCCAACTCGCCAGTCATTGACTGGTCTTCCTATGTTCTATCATTTCCTAAAATTTATGCTACTTTGAGGGTCATTTAACCTACACTATATAAACATGGAGATCCTAGATGAATCTCTAATTTTCATTAGACTAATGATGTTACATTACATATTTGCAATTCTACAAGCAATAATGAATACACAAAAAGTGAATATACAAATGGAATAAAGAATGAATAACTACAAATAAATAATGATGTGCATGAGGCAAAAGTATAAAACTATTCAACAAGGTTCTGGCCGAGTTTGGGAAACATCCCAAATAGCTTAAGCATCCCTATGCGGCAAGAATCAAGCCAAATATAGTTCGGACTGGAATGTGTGCAAGTGTGTAAAGGATGTTCCCATAATCATGGAACACATTAAGGCGGTGGATGCTCCTATAATCATAGAACACATCCGATGGTGAGATGCTCCCACAAATCATGGAACACATATCGTGTGAGGTATTTCCTAACTCATAGGAATGTTCCCTTGTTGAAACTTGAAATAATCCCTTAATTAAGGAACATATTCCCCTGCTGTCTACGTATCTCCATGAGAATTAGATCAAACGTAGTTCTCATAGATGATGGGCTATGGAACCCCGATTGGCATCACTCAAAGAGCCAACAGCCTCGGCTCCCCTCACTTGACAGGGTCAACTAACCTCTAAAATAATTACATTATTGGATCACAAATACATTCCCAAATTGGGATTCACCACATTCCATGTCACAAATAAATCTTAATCTCATTTGAAAACACCCTCACATCCATGTGAACAAACATAATGAGCTTTGGGATCCAGGCCTAAGAGGTAAATGGGCTTTCAAGCTAAATGGGCTTATATTGGTTGGCATAGGATCCGTGATCTTGCGTGGGAATTGGACTCATTGGAGTCCCATAAAATTTATTGCCTCGTAGAAAAGGGAACCACTTCCATACATGTGGGGCCTGTGGCACGCCAGTCTGCATAATGTATCCCTAAACTATTACAAATCAATTAATTAAATGAAGGGATGCATCTCTTGAGGGTGGGGATCATGCATTTTGCTCAGTGTCTGATCCAAACATCTATCACACAAAATATAATAAGCATTATGGACAACAATATGACGAGCTAAGCAAGGGTCTCGGTCCTATCCAAGTGTAGGGTTAAACCGAATTTAATTACAAGGCTGGACCAAGTCCAAGCTCTAGACCAACTTCAAACACTGTACCAAACTAGGCTCAAGTATGGATTTGCCCAAATATGGATTGGCCCAAACATGGATTAATCCAAACATGGACTCAATAGGTTGGTCCATGCATTGGTGCTGGTCTGGTTCAAGCACTAGAGTAAACCAAGTTTAAGCATTAAAATATGAACTGATTTAAGCATTAAAATATGAACTGATTTAAGCATTAAAATATGGGCTGGTTCAGGTACTAGATCGAGCAAGGATTGAGTACTAAATCGATCTAGCTTTAAGCACTAAACTGAACCAAGTTATAGCAAGCAGTGAAACAGGTTACGTAGCATCCAGTTGCAATAAGATACAAAAAGTGTTGAGGTGGATTACAACAAGACAACTGAAGTTACAACAACAAAGTATTGAGTGACAGCTAGACAACAAATATTACAGCTAAAAAGCCATACCAGATTCCAACATAACCCAATAACAAGAGAAAGCAAACAACAGAACCGATTAAACATATATGAGACTAAATGTACAGCAATGAGAACTCAAACTAAGATGAAATTGGTTTTGGTGAAAACCTAAAGAATGCTCATATATTCTTACCCAAAAAAAAAGAAAAAAAAAAGCTCATATATAAAAAGTAAATCTGAGAAAGAATCAAAGAACTCCTTAGAGAGCTCCATCAAAGAAATATCAATCCACACACACACTCTTATTTGTTGCAACACCAGATGCCCCTTTATTGCACAGGATGCCGAAATGGGGTCTTACGTAGTGGCAAAACTGAGGAGCTGATAGAAGGGCACTATGAATTTCCTGTCATGCCCTTTTGGCCTAACAAATGCTCTTCCTACATTTCAAGCTGAACTCAATATTTGGAGCATTTTTGTGCCGGTTTGTATTGGTATTCTTTGATGATTTTCTGGTCTATAGCAAAACTTGGTCTGCACATTTGGAACATTTAACAACCTTTTGGGATATTCTATTGAGGCATTCCCTATTTGTAAAGAGGAAAAAATGCATTTTCAATCAACCTACACTCAGGGATCAAAATTTCGGTTTCGTGCCTGGTTTCGATGAGGCTAAAAAATAAAATTTCAGTGGTTTCGGCCGAAATTTCGGTGAAACTTGGTAAAAAAAAAAAAATACATGATTTTGGATGAATTGAAAGACCATGCATTCACCAAGTCGTTGGGAGTCATTATCCCTTTGCAGGTTCTGCACAGATAGTAAGAGGACCAGTGTTCTCTTGTCTCAAAGGATAAGGGTGTAGTTCCGATTGACTCTTCATAGATAGTAAGAGGACCAGTGCACATTTGTCTCAAAGGATGAGGGTGTAGTTTCGGATGACTTTTTAAAGATTATGAACTTGCAAGTGTTTAATAATTACTAGTTCAATCTTATCTTGTGTATATGTGTCATTTTTCTCAATGTTTGCATTATATTATATATACATTACTGAACATATAATGGTCAAACACCTCAAGATGCTTGTCATTGGCTGCCCAGTTCTATGAATTGACATGAAAAAGTAAAAGCTAGTCTAGGAGTGTTTAACCTTGATATACTCAGCAAAGATTGTATTCTCGTCTTTAGGATTGTTCAATCCCTAAGATCAAGTAAATGAAAGTTCAGATAAGGAACATTGGAAATGGATGTTTAGAGTGAAATCCAAAGAAATTTTGGTGTTTAAAATGGGATGGAGAGATGTTATAGTTTCAAGGCTGTCTGTACCAATTTTAATAGTATAGGATAATAATAGAGTGTGAGGAAGCATAAGTTAGAGCTATTAGTCATCACTAATAAGCTCAAGGATATGTGAATCTCTGTAAGTAACTCATTGGAACCTTGTAGATGATTCATTTTGACTTTCACTTTTTCACCTAGCAAAGTCAGATCCTGGTAACCCACAAACCCCAAAAGGATAGTGGATAGAAGATGAATTGATTTTCTTTGCACTAAGGAAGAAATTTTAAAGAAAAGAAAAAGGAAAGAAAGAAGGCCAATGTCATAGTACATAAGACATATTCTGATAAAGGCAATAACTGAAGAGGTAGGGACTCACAAAAAGAAGACAAATTTTCAAGGAAATGTCAGAAACTTTTGACAAGGAAAATGACATTATGGAATTAAGTAATGTGGAATTAATGTACTGTGACTTAGAATAGACATGTGGAGAGAGATTATAATGTTGCGCAGGTTTAACTAGAAAAGAAAGTTTGATATTTCAAGAAGGTGCCGAAAGTTATAGAATTAAGTACTAAAAGTAGTCCAAACCCTAGTAGTTTAACTAACCTTATAGGTTAAACTGTGTACCCTTATTCTCATCCTTAGTATAAACATCTAGGACTCCTATCTAAGGAAAGACTATAGAGGATTGTTTAAGGAGAAGATGACAAGATTAAGAAATGTTAAAAGGTATTCGCAACAGGGAATTATTGGATGTGAACATTGAGATTTCATCTAGGATTTCTTGTGATAATCAGTTCACTGAATATTATATGTTATACCATCATATACCATATAAATATGTTATTTCATCCAATCACATGTTATACCTCAAAAATAGATGTTTTGACAGTGGACAAGATGAAGATCCTAATAATTTTGAGCAAGCTATCAGTAATGGGATTGATCTTCAGTGGTTAGTGGTTATAAAATATGAATTATTGTTTATGAACATCAATGAGATTTGAAATTTTATGCTCTTGTCATGAGCGGTGTACTCATAGACTCAAAATAGGTAAATAAGAAAATGTGTGATTCCAATGAGAGAATTGATTGCTACAAAGTAAGACTTGTAGCAAAGTAAAATCATACAAAGAGAATGGAAAATATTGACTTCAAATCATTGAGGTCTTAGTTGTGTATTTAATTTTAGAGTTGCATCAGATATATGTAAAGATTGTTTTGATCAAAGAAAATCTGGAAGAAGGTGTTTATATACTTTACCTAGAAGATTTTGAGGTAAAGGAGAATAAAAATCTATTTTGTAGACAAATAAAGTCAATATGTGGATTAAGCAAGCATCCAGGTAGTGGTACCTGAAGTTTGACAGAGTTGTATCTTCTTTTAACTTTGTTGAGATTGTCATTGATCATTATGTATATCTAGAGGTCAGTGGGAGTGGATTCATTTTTTAGTCATATGTCATATGTGTTAATGGTTTATCATCGCCTTGTAGTGATATGGTTCTAGTTGAAATCAAAGTTTTCCTATCTGATAACTTCGAGATGAAGAATGTGTAAGGAAATACTTTTGTACTTGATATTGAATTTACTCGTGATAAGAAAAGTGAAACTCTAGGTTTGCCTCAAAGTGTTGACGTTGTTCATGTTCTAAAATGGTTCAGTATGCATGCATAACAATTAAGTTGCAGATACTTAAGTCAATAAAGGAGACAAATTGATAGAGTTATGTTTAAGAAATGATGTTGAGAGAGAGCATCTGCAATAGGGAGCTTGGTGTATGTTCAAAATTATGTTTATTCTCACATAGCCTTTGTTTAGAGTGTTTTGAAACATTTTTAGTTAGATGCTGGTATAGCTTACTGAACAACGGGAATAGAAGGTCATGCGGTACTTACAAAGGACCAAGGATTATCTGCTTATTTGTGGCAGTAGTGACACTCTTGGCTATTGTGATGTAGTGTTTGGTGATTGCATTGGTGATAGGAATTCCATCTCAAGATTTTTTGTTATGATAGTAGATGACTCTTTGGGAAAAAATGTAAAGAAGTTTATCCATGCATCACCCTCTTGGTAAGGTAGATTTTGTAACTATATGCGAAGCTAATAAGTAGCGTATCTAGTTAAAGAGTTTTCTTTCAGACTTGGAAGATTGTAAGTTTTACCTAGGCCAATTGAGATGTGTTGTGACAGCGGTTCAGTTATGTTGTTGTTAAAGAATAATATGAAATCTAGTGTTTCAAAGCATAATAGAGATCGAATTTCAAATTTCTTTAGGTGAGAGAAAAGGTCAAACAAATTATATCATTGTAGAGCACATTCGTTGAACAACTTGATTGTAGATTTTCCAATGAAGTCTTTGTCAATGGGAGTTTTCAAGGGACGGTATGTCCAATATAGGAATGGTTAATTCATTAAATGTGCTTGATTAGTGGAAAACTTTTCTCACATTGGTAATGACTTACTTCATTATGTTTATTTACATTGCATATGGTTTTGGCACAGATTTTTATTACCATAGTTATTTTGTTTTAGCATTCATTTATTGCTATGTTGCATATTTATTGACATGTCATTGATAAAGGCGATATTTAGTCAAATGAACGGGGTGGTATTTAGTCATAGTTCACGGCGGTGTGCGAAAGTTCGGTATTGACCAAAAGAGTGTGTGACAGTTTGCTACGTTCAATATCAAAGTTTATTGCCTCTGAGGTTTTATCAAGGCAATTAGATCGAAGGTTATTCGATCTGGACCCACATGAAATAACATTTTCATGTATACATGTCTCTAGGCGATTCATGTCATTAAGTAGACCCTTGTATGTGACTGAAAGAAGGTAGTACACCAGATGTGTTGGAGTATTTTCTATTGTTGCTCAGCATTGGTAGGCTTGATGGCTGAATCAAAGTTGATGACAGTTTATTAATTATGTAATAGAATTTCATGGCCACACTTTTCGACGGTGGTTTTGTAATTAATCTAGCCCAAGTGGGAGATTGTTAGATTCTTGCTGTGTGGGCTTGATCAATTACCTAAACAGTTGTTAAGTGGGAGTTCAATTACTGGTTTGACCAGTTTAGATCTGGTTCCTCACTAGTTAGAGACTACCAATCCGGTCCACTGTGGGAATGGTTCTGGGTTAGGGATAGTATTATAAATACTATGATTAGGGTCCCCGCAACCATTGGTTTTTATCTCTCTGTTGCTTCCATACACGTAAAGGCAAAAAAGAGATCCCAAGAGGCTGTGGAAGACTCTAATCGAGGCTTTCAAGCTACAAGAAATGGTCAAAAATCAATCTATGACAAATGGTATGTGTTCTATCATCTCTTTTAATGCCCATTGTATTCTAATGAACTGTGTAGTGGATTCGTTAGGATTCATGAGAAATTCCATAGGAAAACCCCAACTTGCATTAAAAATTATAATATAAGATTGCACGCAAGAAGCGTTTTCCCAATGTTTCTTCAATTTACAGCTTGTATTTTTTTTTTTTTACCGTAGAGCATCGGATGCGAGCTCATCCTCTTGGCATCCATCTAATGGATGTCACACTCTATGTAGCGTTTTGGAATGCTACAAATGAACTCTTTTAACAATGGCACAGATTAAACTCAACAAAGGATCAATTAACAACGGAAA
Organism: Protea cynaroides; assembly: GCA_028583415.1. Lineage (NCBI taxonomy): Eukaryota > Viridiplantae > Streptophyta > Magnoliopsida > Proteales > Proteaceae > Protea > Protea cynaroides. The sequence goes on from CM053265.1 coordinate 9,634,423, forward strand.
AAAAATATTCTGAATTCAACATACTAAAAACATGAAGGATTTAAAAAAAGACAAAAAGTCAAAGGCTGAATTCAAAATTGTGGAGGTGGTGGGATACACATCGTCTCCTCCCAGTGATTTTGGGAGGACGCGGCAACCTATCTCGGATGGTTGCCACGTGGCTCTCGGTTGAATCCGAGACCCACGTTTGAGCCGACAACCCCTGTCGGATCGGCTTGTCGGCTGGGTGTCGGCTCGGACGTGGGTCTCGGATTTACTGAGAACCACGTGGCGGCCATCCAAGGCAGGTTGCCACTGTCCTCCCAGAACCACTGGGAGGACAGGATGCGGATCCAGAGGTGGTGGGGGCCCAAATCACATCGGAATAAATATGGTAACCATACTATGACATTCCACACGATTCCACCAGAGTATGCCATGACTTCCCTTGCCACCACCACCACCACAGGAGCCCGACAGAGAGTGACCTGCGTTATCAGAGACCAAAATCTGCAACTTGTCTTCAGCAAGTAACCGGTGGGCGGCAGCTACAATATAAATAGGCGTCCGAATCGTCACCTATGCGTACGGGTATAGGAGACGCGGCGGACACCATCGGATGGCCGCCACGTGGAAATGCGGTCATCCGACGGTCTTAATAAAAATTCATGTACAGAGAGAGGTTTTATGGCATAACAGCAAAAAATGTTCTCGTTTTGAAAATCGAAATGAAAAAGGGCAAGGGAAAGTGAAGACGAGAGAGGAGAGGGAAAAATCGAAATCACGAAACAGAAGCCATGAGGAGAAGACGAAGCAGAGAGGTGGAGAAGATGGAAAACAGGGCAGTCCTCTCTCTCATTGATTCCTGATTGTCAGAAGAACTAATGGTTTAATTCTCAATGCTACTCCTGCAACTTGAAGCAACTAAGCTGCTAGTGATGACTGAAGAAAAACCCAGGGCGCCAAACGCCATTTGCAATCTGCAATATGCACTATTTTGTGTTAAATCTTAGGTTAAAGACGATGACGAACACCAGATGGACTTCCTCATCTGTGATACAAATATCATTTTGCTTGAAAAAAATTTTGTAATCTAAAATTTGTTACCTAACACTCCCAAACAAATTAAAAGAAAAAGATTTGCTGCTTGAATTAATAAAGAAAAATTCTTTTTATTTCCTAGGTACTTCTGCATTTCGAAATCTATATATATCGCCCTCCGCCTTGTGCTTTGTCCTTCTACTTTCAGTTTGCTCTTTGGGAAGTTTTGATATTTTACTCCTCTTTTAATGGAAATTTTTTTTTTTTTTTTGAAATCCGGTTGCTTCTGGATTTGTCCCCTCTCCCTCCTCTTCTTGTTGGGACTATCTTGCTTCAATATTGAAATTGTCTGTTCCTCCTCTTTGGGTTTTGCTGATTTTAGTTCTAGTGTTACATAACAAGAAAGGCTTTTTTTTTTTAGGAACACAGTCTTGGGGAGTTTCAAACTCAGTTTCGAGTGCTGCTGAAATATTTCACTCTCAGTAACTTCCAACCCTGTTCGAAATGGGTCTTGGTCTACGAGTTTGCAATGTCTTTCTCCCAGTCTCACTCCCTATTGTTATCCTACCGACAAACTGATGAACTTGATATGACACTGAGAGGGGGGGGGGTGAATCAATGTCTGAAATTTTTCTCTGATTAATTACTGCTGCCCAGAGCTGATGGAGATATATTCTTTTACACACACACAAGCGTATGCAAATCTACCTCGCTACCACTCAGTGGCCAGGTCTACCAGATTTGCACACCCATCCTGCAACTCATTCCACGCACTCCAAAATATAATAGAAAATAAACACAATGAACACAGAGATATTACGTGGTTCACCAACACAGTGTGTGATGGCTACTCCACGGAGTAATGCCCAACGGGCTCCGTATTTACTCAACACTCAGCTTTTAGTCTCTAACAAGACAAGGATATTAACCCTAGGTTTTCCCAGCATAAAACTGAGAGGGCGCACCAACGCCAAGATTCAGGCTTAACAGCCAGTGTCCAGCACCCACTGAACACACCACGCTTAACTCGCACCCACGAGAAGCAAGTCACAATTTTTTAGGCTTATAATTATGCCTTACAATTTTTCCCCCACTAGCTAGGTATTCAATAATTTTCACCTACGCTAGCATACAAAATATTGAAAGCAACAAATAGATAGGGAATTGAAAAACCTTACAACTGCTTTCGAATGACCATCAATATCTCTGAAGCTTCACACTGCCCTTAGGTACTCTTTAACAGTCTTCAATGATGATAGAGATCGATTCACAGAGCACACCTCATCGACAGGCTTCCAATCTCTTCCACACAACCCATAATCACCATGAATATGAAAATAAAAGCTCTACTGACCTCTCACAGGGATTTAGCACTCCATTGATGCACAAAGAAGAGGCAGTTGGTGATTGATCACTCCCACAGAGCACAAAACCCTAGAAAACCTTCTCTTTGCCTTCAAAACGCTCTTTTTAATTTTTATCTAGGTTTTTACCACTCCCAACGGTGCCCAATAGATAGGGCATCAAAAAATATGAATGCTGCAGAAACTGCGATATCTCTCTCATCCGACGTCGGAATTGAGTGATTCAAGTTGCGTTGGAAAGCTAACTCAATGCTCTACATATTTCCAATGCTGGATCTCCATGAACCTGCTGCGGGACCCATCAAAAATAGACCCAAAGTTAAAACTCTGTCAAACCTTGGAATTTGAACCCGAAACTTTGTGTGCATGCATACCAAGTGCCGTGGACTGCCGTGTTGACATGTCACCTTGCCATCACACCTGTGGGTCCCACTCACATTTTTTCTCTCTCCTCTTTCTCTCTCTTCTGATTCTCTTTCTTCTTTCTCTCTCTTGAATTTCTCTCTTTAACGCCACAACACCAGAAACATGAGAAACATGGACATGATTAGAAAAGCTTCAGGAACACTGTCGCATCATCAGAAACTCGGCCGCATCATCAGAAACTCGACCACATCACCAGTGGGGTCCACAAACACTCTCTCTCATCAAAATCAGTGTAATATCCCATTTAACTCATTGTAAGTCATCTAAAACATATGTAGAACCTTGTAGAACACATAAGCGAAGTTGCCACATCTGTGCCACTGCACACTGACACTCTCTCTCCTACACTGATACTCTCTCTCCTCATTTCTCTTACTGAATGCTCATAAGCACTGTCACATCAGCCAAGTTGCCAACAATGACAACATAAAGTCCAACACAAACTGCTACCGCTTCTGTTTATTGAGAATTAAACCATTAGTTCTTCTGACAATCAGGAATCAGCGTGAGAGAGGACTGCCGTGTTTTCCGTCTTCTCCACTTCTTTGCTTCGTCTTCTCCTCTTGGCTTCTGCTTCGTAATTCCGGTTTTCCCCTCTCCTCTCTCGTCTTCACTTTCCCTTGCCCTTTTTCGTTTCGATTTTCAAAACGAGAACATTTTTCGCTGTTACGCCAAAAACCTCTCTCTGTACACAATTTTTTATTAAGACCGTCGGATGACCGCATTTCCACGTGGCGGCCATCCGATGGTCTCCGCCGCTTCTCTTATGCCCATACACATAGGAGACGATTCAGACGCTATAAATAGTGCCAGCGGTGAGCAGAGAACTAGCGACAGAGCTACTAGCGATCTAACTTGATGAACCAGAGAAAAAAATGGTGAAAGCATTAGCGGAAGAGGGAATCAAAGAGGAAGATGGTGGAAGCAAAGTTGCAGAGATGGAGAGAATATCAAAACGGCTGTGGAATGTGACGGTGGCAGCGCCAGTAGTGCGGAGGGTTGCCGGTGCCTGTGTTGGCGTCGGCTTCTTTGGTGAAGCGAATGATTGCGTAGTCATTGGACGTCATTGTTGTTTCCTTGTGGTCTTATACAAGGATTCTGTGTTGCATGAACACAAAATGAAAGTATAAGAGCAGTTTTTATGGATCATTAAATTGGAGGAGTGCTAGATGTTGCTAATTGAGCGATCACTGACATTCCTCCAATTAAATGGTCAATTAAAGAGAACCTGGATTTTTTTTTATTTTTTTTTTATTTTTTTTTTGGGTATGAGAGTGTGAGATTGTGAGAGGGGAGTACACATGTTAGCATGCAGTTCATTTTCCCATTTATTTATCAAAATTTATCAATTGATTACAGTCATCCGTGAATCCACTTTCTAGATTGAGATTAAAGCTGTTCTAGGTTAAACATATTACCTACTTAGAGACTTGCTACTTTGGATTCTCATTTTATTTGGTGAATTTATGACTAGTTTAGGTTGTGAAGGGAATCTCTTTAAGAGAAATCATATGTACCAAATCCCTCCATTGTAGGAAATTATCTTAGAGGACTTGATTAATTACCGGGCCCATTGACTAGTGGGAGTTTGCATTATATGTTTGATTGGTTTTGATCTGGCTTGTCACATGTTAGAGGTAAACCAATCTGGTCCATTGTGGGGGTCGGGTGATCCACGGTTTGGGATAGTATTATAAATACTACGTACGTTTAGAGTCCTTGCATCCCAAGTTGTATTATTCATTTCTCTGCTCCCAAACATAGAGAAAATCAAAGGGGATCTTTCGTGGGTTGTGGAAGACTCAAATCAATGCTCAAATAAGGAATCGGTGGAAAACAATATTCAACACATAAGTATGTCTTAGTTATTCATCTCTTTATTGTTTCAATTGTATTATAGAGTTACTATTTTGATTGTCATAGGAGATGAACTTGATATGACACTGAGAGGGGGGGGGTGAATCAGTGTCTGAAATTTTTCTCTGATTAATTACTGCTGCCCAGAGCTGATGGAGATATATTCTTTTACACACACACAAGCGTATGCAAATCTACCTCGCTACCACTCAGTGGCCAGGTCTACCAGATTTGCACACCCATCCTGCAAGTCATTCCACGCACTCCAAAATATAATAGAAAATAAACACAATGAACACAGAGATATTACGTGGTTCACCAACACAGTGTGTGATGGCTACTCCACGGAGTAATGCCCAACGGGCTCCGTATTTACTCAACACTCAGCTTTTAGTCTCTAACAAGACAAGGATATTAACCCTAGGTTTTTCCAGCATAAAACTGAGAGGGCGCACCAACGCCAAGATTCAGGCTTAACAGCCAGTGTCCAGCACCCACTGAACACACCACGCTTAACTCGCACCCACGAGAAGCAAGTCACAATATTTTAGGCTTATAATTATGCCTTACAATTTTTCCCCCACTAGCTAGGTATTCAATAATTTTCACCTACGCTAGCATACAATATATTGAAAGCAACAAATAGATAGGGAATTGAAAAACCTTACAACTGCTTTCGAATGACCATCAATATCTCTGAAGCTTCACACTGCCCTTAGGTACTCTCTAACAGTCTTCAATGATGATAGAGATCGATTCACAGAGCACACCTCATCGACAGGCTTCCAATCTCTTCCACACAACCCATAATCACCATGAATGTGAAAATAAAAGCTCTAATGACCTCTCATAGGGATTTAACACTCCATTGATGCACAAAGAAGAGGTAGTTGGTGATTGATCACTCTCACAGGGCACGAAACCCTAGAAAACCTTCTCTCTGCCTTCAAAATGCTCTTTTTAATTTTTCTCTAGGTTTTCACGACTCCCAACGGCGCCCAATAGATAGGGCATCAAAAAATATGAATGCTGCAATTTGAACGGACCAATTTGGAGCTCGGATGAAGAAGTTATGGCAGTTTGAAGATTGGCTAATCTCGGATAAGGAAAGAGAATATTTCCTTATATAACCTGCACCTGCGCCGCACCGTAGCCGAGCCGCGTCTTTGTGGGCTGTCAGATGCGAATCTGAGAGGTGAGGATCAGTCCTCGCCGCGGATCTTGGATCTCCTTCTCTTTTTCTTGACGAAAAAGCCCCTATACAACTTGTGAAATGCCGAAATTGCCCCTAAACAACTTATGAAATGACTTTTTCGAGCGATTCGACAGAAACTGCGATATCTCTCTCATCCGACGTCGGAATTGAGTGATTCAAGTTGCGTTGGAAAGCTAACTCGATGCTCTACATATTTCCAATGCCGGATCTCCATGAACCTGCTGTGGAACCCACCAAAAATAGACCCAAAGTTAAAACTCTGTCAAACCTTGGAATTTGAACCCGAAACTTTGTGTGCATGCATACCAAGTGCCGTGGGCTGCCGTGTTGACATGTCACCTTGCCATCACACCTGTGGGTCCCACTCACATTTTTCTCTCTCCTCTTTCTCTCTCTTCCGATTCTTTTCTTCTTTCTCTCTTGAATTTCTCTCTTTAACGCCACAACACCGTAAACATGAGAAACATGGACATGATTAGAAAAGCTCGGGAACAACCGCCGCATCATCGAAACTCGGCCCGATCATCCGAAACTCGGCCACAACACCAGTGGGGTCCACAAACACTCTCTCTCATCAAAATCAGTGTAATATCCCATTTAACTCATTGTAAGTCATCTGAAACATATGTAGAACCTTGTAGAACACATAAGCGAAGTTGCCACATCTGTACCACTGCACACTGACACTCTCTCTCCTACACTGATACTCTCTCTCCTCATTTCTCTGACTGAATGCTCATAAGCACTGTCGCATCAGCCAAGTTGCCAACAATGACAACATAAAGTCCAACAATCTCCCCCTTTGGAATTGTTGGCAACTCATTACGCACATGAGATCTTTCTCCCCCTTTAACAACAAATACAAAGGGGTATGCCACATAGGAGTGCCCACCGCATCTTTCCAATCCTATGGGCCCAAAAAAATAATAATAAACAATTATATCAACACATAACAACATCACCAGACTCCCCCTGAGTCCAACATAAGGAGATGAAGTATAACAAACATATGCATACCACTCAACACGTAAATACCATAGGACTCCCCCTGAGTCTATCATCGGGAGCAAAAGGATATAACAAATACACACTCCCCCCTCACTCCAAGCACCTCATTGCTTGGTGAGCATGGTCATGCATGAATCTTCGACACTCTCATCGAGTGTATAAATTCCTTGAGGTTCTCTCGTCCCGAAGCCACAATCTTGCCACTATCAACTCTTTTGATCTCACATCCCTGTTTATTGAAGATCACTTCATGCCCTCTGTCACAAATCTGACTGATGTTGAGAACGTTGTGCTTGAGTCCTGACACATAAAACACATCATGGAGTTTCACCTTTCCATTGTTGATGCTGATAGAACCCTTTCCAGTTACCTTGGCCCCTCCATTGTTTCCAAACTTCACTATACCTCACTCATACTGCTGAAGCTGCTGAAACATTTTCTTGTTACCTGTCATGTGACTAGAGCATCCACTGTCGAGTATCCAAGGAGACGGCTTGTCATGTGTCTTGAGAGTTGTCTCGAAGCATACAACATCATTACTTTGTCCTTCTACAAAATCTGCAATGATTTTCTTTTTCCACACTTTTCTAACAACTGGTGGAGTTTTTTTGTTCATTCTCTTCTTAGCTTTTCTTTGACCATTTTCCCTTTGTTGTGTCACTTTTTGCAGAGGTGGCGTGAATGAAAAAATTGTTCTGCATTCTCTTGCAATATGCCCATAGTTATGACAATTGTAGCACTCAACAAAATTTTCTTCAAGGGAAGCAAACTGATTTCTACTTTCAAATCTGACTTCTCTCATGTTGAATTTGCATGTAGCTATCTTATGACCATAAGCATTACATTTATAACAATATCCCTGAAAATAAGATTTTGGCCTAGAAGATGCCATGTACCTCATCTGTCTCTGTGGTGCATTGGGATAATTTCTTCCATAGAAGTTACTCTGCTTCACTCTCTTACCTTGTCTTGCATTAATAGTCTGTGGAATAGGAACTTGATTTTCTTCTTGGACATAAATCATAGGAGCTTTACCCTTTCCATTCTCTTTCACAAAAGAGATGGGACCTTTCTTCTTTGAGTTGGCACTGTTAGAATTTATAATTCCATCTAGCTTGCAGCTACTAGGATGCACTGGAGTGTTTCTTGGCTCATCAGGTTGATTCAACTTTTGTTGTCTTTCATGCTCTTCTTTTTCATACTCAGTCACCTTTGCTTTTAACAGAATAAATTCTTTCTCAAGCTCTTCAAATTTACTCATCACAGGGGCTTGTATTTCAAGTTGAGCTTTCAAACCTGCATTCTCGGTCACATGTAGAGTGGTCTATAGATACCTGTTCAAGCCGAGTCTTGGGAGACGTCAATAATTTTCTTGGACTCTACATCTTGAACTCTCAAGTCTTGAATCAACTGTTTCTGCTTTTTAAGTTCTCTTGAGACAAACTTGTTATTCTTTCGTTCCTTGTTAAGTTCCTTCATAGCTGCTTGAAACTCTGCTTCAAAATTTATTTCACCTTCTTCGTCACTGCTTGAGCTTGATTTTTCATTTTTGTTCTCTTCTCGTTCTTCAAGGAAAACCATGAACAAAGCCTCACTAGACTCACCCTAAGTATCATCTGAATTATCATATGAAGTGTCATTGCTCCTCTTGGAAATAAAGCTTTTTCTTTTAGACTTGTTCTTCTTGAAGCTTTTGGCCTTGTAACTGTCATTGATGTCATCTTCATCATCACTATCAAATTTATTCCTCTTTGGATATTTTACAGCAAAGTGTCCAACCTAACCACAATTGAAGCATTTGAATGGGAGTTTGTTCTTATACCTTCCTGTACCTTTCTTCAATTTTCTAGTAAAGTGAGCTGTGGCTTCATCTTCACTTTCTTCTTCATCGGAATTTTTAGAAATTTTCATCTTCTTCATGACTTTGAAGGCAACTTGCTTATCAATAGAGGTTTCTGGATCTATTCTCATCTCAAAAGCTATTAAGGCTCCATGAATCTCATCAATAGTCACATGTTCTAAATCCTTGGTCTCTTCAAGTGCTGATACTTTTGACTCAAATTTAGGAGTAAGAGACCTTAAGATTTTTTGACAAACAATATAACCTTTTAGGTCCTCACCAAGTCCTCTAATGGAATTAACCACTTCATTAACTCTGTTTATGTACTGGTCAATGGTCTCATCTTCATACATCTTCAGGTTCTCAAACTGACCTCTGAATGTTTGCAGCTTGACTGTCTTGATCTTTTTTATCTCCCTTCAGTATATATTGATCAATCTATCCCAAACTCCTTTGTTGCCTTGCAGTCCATGACTTTAGCTAGTTCCTTTGTTTAGTCCCCTTGAATAGCATTTAAAAGCCTTTCTATTATTTTCAAAATTTTTCTTGTCTACTACTGTGGGAGCATTCGTATCATGAGGAGTGTAGCCATTCTCAATAAAGCCCATACATCAAACCCAAGAGACCCAATGTAGATCTCCATTCTTCTTCCAAAATACAAATTCTGTCCCATCAAACAATGGGAGCTTATTAAAACCTTCTCCCTGGTGCCATATCTTTATTCCGATCTTCTCGAGTTCGTGATTAAGCTATCACTGAGCCCTTGCTCCGATACCAATTGATGAACTTGATATGACACTAAAAAGAGGGTGAATCAGTGTCGAAATTTTCTCCGATTGAACACTGGCCCAGAGTTGATGGAGATATATTCTTACACACGCACAAGCGTATGCAAATCTACCCGCTACCACTCAGGGGCCGGTCTACAGATTTGCACACCCATCCCGCAAGTCATTCCACGCACTCCAAAATATAATAGAAAATAAACACAATGAACACGGAGATATTACGTGGTTCACCAACACGGTGTGTGATGGCAGTCTTCAATGATGATAAAGATCGATTCACAGAGCACACCTCATCGACAGGCTTCCAATCTCTTCCACACAACCCATAATCACCATGAATGTGAAAATAAAAGCTCTACTGACCTCTCATAGGGATTTAACACTCCATTGTTGTACAAAGAAGAGGTAGTTGGTGATTGATCACTCCACGGGCACGAAACCCTAGAAAACCTTCTCTTTCGCCTTCCAAAAATGCTCTTTTTAATTTTTATCTAGGTTTTCACGACTCCCAACGGCGCCCAATATATAGGGCATCAAAAAATATGAATGCTGCAATTTGAACGGACCAATTTGGAGCTCGGATGAAGAAGTTATGGCAGTTTGAAGATTGGCTAATCTCGGATAAGGAAAGAGAATCTTTCCTTATATAACCTGCACTCCGCGCCGCATCGTAGCCGAGCCGCGTCTTTGTGGGCTGTCAGATGCGAATCTGAGAGGTGAGGGATCAGTCCTCGCCCGCGGATCTTGGATCTCCTTCTCTTTTCTCTTGACGAAAAGCCCCTATACAACTAGTGAAATGCCGAAATTGCCCCTAAACAACTTATGAAATGACTTTTCGAGCGATTCAACGAAACTGCGATATCTCTCATCCGACGTCGAATTGAGTGATTCAGATTTGCGTTGGAAAGCTAACTCGATGCTCTACATATTTCCAATGCGGATCTCCATGAACCTGCTGTGGAACCCACCAAAAATAGACCCAAAGTTAAAACTCATCAAACCTTGAATTTGAACCCGAAACTTTGTGTGCATGCATTACCAAGTGCCGTGGTGGTGTTGACATGTCACCTTGCCATCACACCTGTGGGTCCCACTCACATTTTCTCTCTCCTCTTTCTCTCTCTTCTGATTCTCTTTCTTCTTTTCTCTCTCTTGAATTTTCTCTCTTTAACGCCACAACACCCGAAACACGAAAAACATGGACATGATTAGAAAAGCGGGGAACTTCTCGCATCATCGTAAACTCTACGCATCATCGAAACTTCGGCCACATCACGGTCGGGGTCCACAAACACTCTCTCATCAAAATCAGTGTAATATCCCATTTAACTCATTGTGTCATCTCAAACATATGTAGAACCTTGTAGAACTTACATAAGCGGGTTGCCACATCGTGCCATTGCACACCGACACTCTCTCTCCTACAATCGATACTCTCTCCTCATTTCTCCGACCTAATGCTCATAAGC